>DWTO01002268.1:0-14313 GCA_018244755.1 Jemadia pseudognetus
CTCAGCCAGCGCCGCGCCCGCCGCCGCGCCCGCCCCGCGCGCCGCGCCCGCCGCGCACCCCGCGCCCGCCGCCGCCTGCCGACAGCGCGCGCCGTTAGCGAGTTATTACGCACATCCTAGCGCAGGCGAGCGGCCGTCGCTGCGCGTGTACCTCCACTAGCCACACCGAATTATGTTAGGCAGGGCCGTATTAACCCTGTCTAAGCCAATGCAATTCTCGGGGCCTCCTCCCGCTGTTCTAACTTCCTAAAATGTTTGTAATAAATCAACTTTAATTATGAATAGGGCCTCATATCTATAGTGTTATTATTAAGGATATAAATCTTGAGATTAAATTTTCAATCAACTTTTTTATTTACTTGCAAGGGGCCCATAGGCAATTGCATACAATGCCGTATGCATTTCGACCCTGCGGTTGAGCATTCGTATACTTCAATATTACCCTTAATAGGAAAATCGCCACGTTCCGTTGTGATTTTGACATGCGGCTTTTCACTCGTAATGTACCATCTTTCAGGCAGGGCCATAAGAATGTTTTTATAATCTTCAATACTAGTTTCTTGTATTTTTTCTTTATCTGTACCTAAACGTATCGATTTTATGCCGTTACTAACAAAATTCGTTTTATGTTAACAAGAAGTCTACTCATGAACGGACTAACTTCAGCATAGCCAAATAATATTTTACTACACTCCTCTGCCCTTCTCTTCAGCGCAATATTACATTGTTTAAATTGACACTGACTGTACGCCCAAGAGACAAACATAACGTGCGAATACTTACTTTTTAAATAAGGGATCGTTGTCTATTTTTTTCTACTGCTTCTACAGTGTAATAATAACCATTTTGCTGTCACATTAACAAATGTCACGTTGTGCATTTCTGTATTCAAATATCGAACGCTACGAGTGGTTCCAGAATATTCCAACAGTGCAATCTGCCAAGTGATATTCCACAATACGTTCGTACGTGACCGGCCGAGCGAGTCGCCGGTATGCCACTATGTCAAAATCAAAAACCAAAAAGAAAACCACACAAAACGAATGAAACAAAACAAGAACGCAATAAAAACTATTCTACTCGTGTGAGTGTAATGTCTAATTGCATACTTGCATAAAAATGAACTGTGTAACAATTATAGCTTATGCCGTATGTACGGCCGTTCTCAACACTTACCATTCACTGTATCCATTTGCACAATTACATTAATATTTATGACTTATTTCGATAAATACAATCGGTAACCTCATTTTGTCCACAAGAATAAATTCAGTTATGTATTAACACCATACAAATCGTCACATTATTTTAAAAGTGTATTACATGTTTAGCTTAACATCATTATAAATTATCATATTTTATAAATTATACAAAAATCTTTTACATTACTGTAACAAAAACGATACAAACATAAAATAAAACAAAAAGAGCGCGTCAAGTGAGAGACGCCCGGCTGGAGGCTTAACTCTGCGTTGTCGATTTATGTACATTAAACACATATACGCCGCGAAGTCATTAATTTAATCTAAAAAATTATAAAATCCAAAAATATGTTGCATCTGTATTTTTTGACATTGACATTGATTGACATGTCTGTCAACTTGACGTCCTATTCCGGCGCGCGTCGTGTACGTGGTCTATAACGCGGGAAGAGAGTTAAAACTCCATTAACAGTAATGAATTGTTACGATAAACTATGGGCAAATAAACATTTTTATAGCATTATCATAAATTGCTGCGTAAAGGTGATCAATCTACGTAAATATATCATTATTCCAAAAAAAATAGGATATATTAAAAATAAGACATACAACCGAATCATATGATGAATGTATTTTATATTGTCCTATACGCAACAAATTTTACAATATAATATACATACGTTATGCAATCTACATAATTATGTATGATAATAGATACGTTTTCAAGAAATCACTAATACATACAATAATTACATGCACATTTCAACATAATCTATTACAATAAACAATCATTGAATTAAATAAATCACTTAAATGTTACAATTACAATTAACGTATTCCAAATTTAATTACATGCGATAAAATCTGGAATTCCACTTAAAGGAGAAAGTCGAGGGATTCCAAGTAATAAAATACAGATCATCAAAGCCATTTTCAAAGACTATCAATTGTAGTATTAATTCAGATATTACAAGAATAGGCTTACAAACGTGCAATATTTATGTTTAATATGTATTTCATACGTTGGTAGTGCATATTATAATAAGTTGTAAGGCATTATTGTTAAATATAAAAAGCCTCTAATCGGAGTTTCAATTGTGCGATGGTTAATAACAATTTTGAGAGTCAAATACCAAAGAACCTGTAGGAAGGATTATCGAAATAATACATTAGTGACATGCCGCCTACAGCTACGCCTGAGGCTCGGAGCTCGACGGGGTTAGTGTACTCGGTAGTAATGATACTACAACTACAGTTAGATGGGGTTAAATGAAAATTAATAAATAAACAGTTAATCAATTAAATAAAGTAACAAAGAAAACCGAAATGAAAACAAAACTTACGATCGACATAATGGCATGTGCGGTACGCGGGCGGCTCGCGGGCCGCCGCCGGCGCGGTACCGGCGCGGGGCCGGGGAGGGGGCGGCGCGGTACCGGGGAGGGGGCGGCGCGGCGCCGAACAGTTAATGAGCGGGTGAGTCACTGGACGGGTGCACTGTCACACGGTGGGGTCGTATTAGCACTCGGGACACGGTTAGTCGGAGCTCGCGGCTACGAGTCCTTGAACGTGAACCATGCGGTCCAGAAGGGTCGGGAGCGCACCTTGATGTCGAAGGCGGGCGGCGAGCGGCGCACCGGCACCGCCGAGCGCTCCTTGCGCGCGCCGGGCGCGGCCGGCGCCGCGTCGCGCGAGCTGCGGCTGCGCGACGACGCGGCCGAGCGCGCCGAGCGCACCGAGTGCGCGGAGGGCGGGCGCGGCGGCGCGACGGGCGCGGGCGCGGGCGGCGCGGGCGGGCGCGGCGCGAGCCCCTTATGCAGGGGGATCTTGCTGGGGCGGCGGCGCGGCGCGTCGTCAGGCAGCGCGAGCGGCTGCATGTCGCGCATGGAGCGGTGCGCGTCGCGCGGCAGGCTGTCTGCGCTGGCGCTGCGCGGCTTGCCGCCCTCCAGCTGCCGCACGCGAGCGCGCGCGCCCTCGAGCTCTATGCTCTTCTCCTCCAACTGGAACAGTTCCGGTTATTATTAAAAGTTATGTAACATTACAATAATAGACTATAATATATAACTAATGTTTAACCGATTAAGACGATATCATATCATAATAGATGACGTGTTGACGAGTCCAAAGATTTTATGTTCATTCGAGTCCCATTTAAAACAATCGTATCATAATCAAACATAAATGTATGACCGCTACATAACTCATAAAGACATTCTAACTTTATTGAGCAACGCCGGCGTGTAGGCGTCCTCTACAATAATAATACGTAATCAATAATATATTTACATATATTATGATTAGTCAAATTGCCTTCATTGCTCAGATTAACGTCAAATTAAATTATAGGCGAATTGTGTAATTAATGGATTAGATTGGTTGCATCACACCATGCGAGTTACGTTTAAGTGTAATTAAAATACACACTTGTCCCTATTCAAACATCATGGGCATTACACGTTTCAATTTGTATTAACTTTGAACACTCGCTAAACAACACTCAACTGAGTAGTGCGACCCGTCTACAGAACACCGGTAAATAATCTCAAACACTATCTTTTAATAGCCATTTAACAGATAGCAAATGCCAGTGATGTAACGAATGTCAATTTTTGAACATATCCGCTACCAACATTCATGCGAATATTCAGTTATTATAGAAGAAATCATAAAATAATTTGTTTTCGTTTATTTACATTGCATTATATATTTTTTGTCTTATAAGTTGTAATGAAAATTTAATTGTTAAGCTTCATTGCCCAAAGCCTAAAGTAGATTAATAAAAATAAAAAATTTATATACTTTTAAAAAAAAAACACAAGAAATGCTTTTGATTTTATTACAAGAAAGAAAAGATTTGAAAATATGAAATGATTTTATTAGCCTTTGCTCTGATAATCATATTCGCAAAACATTCCCAGTAATTTTGCAAATGCGAATATTCCTTACATCACTAGTAAATAGTAAATACATTACAGTTTATTGTTTTTGTTGCTTGTGTAAAAAAATAATACATAGTACGTAACTGAGACATGGTCACACCAGCTCGGGCGTATCAATTAGAGATACATGTTAATTATATACAAGAACTCACTCTAAACTTAAGATCCTCGTTGAGGTCGTTGGCGCGCTCGAGCCGCTCCAGCAGCTGCGCGCGCTGGCCGGCCGCGTGCCGCAGCTGCTCGCTAAACATCTACAAACATACCGCGTTCCATCACCCAAGTGGTACCGAAAATATAATACATGTACTGAAGTACGAAAAGGCCCTTATCGCTATTACATTTGAGTAGGGTATCATTATGTATGGAACCATACTTTATAATGAGGCAATTAATTAAAGTGAATTTTGTTAACATAATATAAGCAGTGTTAAAACATCGCTGTACCAGCCTTATATGTAATAATAAAGATAAAAATTGGCAAAGAAATCTCAGTAAAATTCAGCTAATTGGCTTTATTAGGACCATCCATTGTTACCGGAACGTTTCATTATAAATCCAATTTATATTTAAAATAGCCTTTGATAGGAATAAGCAGAGCGCGCAGGGAATACGATATATCATATACTCGTGACTTATAATGTTACCAAATCTTTGACTCATAACAATATACAAATCCAAGCATACATATTAACGACGAAGCTAACTCTATAAATCTTCAACCGCAAATGATATTCAAAGTTTATATCCTCTGTTCTATGTATTATGAAATTAATATTGAAGACGCTTCATACAAGAGCGACTCGTTATGCAGATTACGTTCAACATTCAAAGGGCAGAGAGCTCAAGTGACAAGGACGGTTTCTGAAATTATTGCGAAATTTATCTCAAAACACACACCAACCGCCATCTAACGGAAGACAGTTTCAAATTTATTTTTTAACGGTTTAACAGCAACGGTTGAACGGCCTCGGCCACACTCCATTACGTTTATTATTATTGTTCCGCGTAATTTTGGCCAAATTTCCGCGATTATGTCACCGCATTAGATGTCGCCTCGTTAGAGAGTGACGACCACCGTTTTGTCCGTCGTGGTCGGTGGTGAGTCGCCATCGCGCCGGGCGTTGTTACCTCATTCGACTCGTTCAGCAATTAAGAACAACCGGGACGAGAAGAACAAAACAATATATTGACCGCGTTTTACAAACACTTCTATTGCGTAACTCTTCGCGAAAGTTTGAAAGTGTAAAGTTGGCGGGTCCAAGGGTGGCTTGGGACGTGAGCTAACGTTTGTTAGGCGTCTTCCTGCCGAGGTATCTGAAGCATATTCATACGGAATCGATGCGTTGTACATCGTGGCGGAAATGATCGAATTTCCTTGATTGTATCGTGTAACAGATGACTCGCAACAATAGCGCTCTCGGACCATAATAAATCTTGTTAAAGAAGACCGCTTTGCTAACATTGCGCCCGCGGATAATGCATGAATCACCGCCATGCGAGTAGGTCCATTGGGTAACTATTGTTTGTTCTAGATAAAGATATATCGACATTTAGTATTTTATCGGATTTGCGATTGACTTTATAATTTTAACATTGCGCTGTGTTTTGAGGAATGAGTTATTTCAAATAATTAAGTTGAAAAAGAAAATGCGAAAAAGCAGCGACAATACGTTATGCATTATGCCCTCGAGTTCATTGCGTCGTACACCTTAATCAAGTAATTCCATTTGGTTATTTAAATTAGGACAAACATTACGAAACGAGTGTTCCCTGAGAAATGATGTGATAGTACAAACCTGATTTTGGACGGTGGAGATGAGCAATTGCCGCTGAAGTTCGACGGGATTACTCTCGAGGAGAATCGCAGCGATCTTCTTTGACTCGGGTTTGGAGACGCGCGGTGGGCGCGAAGGCGTGTCCAGTGTGGCATCCAGTCGACCCAGCGGAGAGTGCGCGGCCGCCGGGCTGCTGGCCACTGCCGCCTCCAGCTGCGCCGCGTGCGTCAGTAGCTCATCGCGCTCCTCCCGCAGCCGCGCCACATCCGTGCATTCAATACACGCCGTAGATAGCGCTCTCGCAAATGACTCCTCGGCCGTGTGATCATCTCCCGAATGTCGCTCGTCGAGTTCACCTCTCAACAACTCCGCCTCGTCTCTTAATCGGACCCCTTTTCTTTGGATAACGTCGAGCAGCGCCCACAGCTCGTCTTCGAGCGGGCGCGATCTGGAGGCGTTGGCAGAGGCGGACGCGGACGAGGAGTGGGCGTCCTTCCCGCAAGAGGTCTCGGTGCTGAAGCCGGAGTCCTGCACGCTGGGCTGCGGCTTGGCGCGCGCGGCGTCGCCGGCGGCGGCGGCCAGCTTGCGGCGCACGCGCACGCCGGGCTCCCAGTCGCGCCGCGCGCCGCTGGCCGGCGTGGACGGCGCCATCTTAGAGCGCAGGTTCGGGAACGTCTCGATAACGAGATCTCGGAACTCGAGCAAGGCTCCGACCTCATTCTGGAGTTCCTGCAATATAATATTAAGGCATGATGTAAAACTTGTAAATTCTATCCATTTTATTTTACTTCACTACTATTTCATAAAAAAAGTCACATCACGCCTGTACTCCCCGAAGATGTAGGCCAGGGGAATGTAGTACACTCCCACGATTCATCAGTTACGCTTACGTCCCAATATGGAATAGGTAACTATTCAGTAGGCCAGTATCCAGACTCTGAGTCATTACTAAAAAATGTAAGTTATAAATTCCAATTGTAGCCGTCCTAGGATTTGAACCCAGGACCTCACGATCAGCACTCGCGCTTGTAACTAACACGAGCAACGAAGCAGTCGACCATTTTACAAAGATTCAAAATAATTACAACGAAATCAAAATCTATGTTATGTTCTGTAAAGAATGCGGTAGAGTTTTTGAACATCAGCCAAAGGTTATTTCGTCATAATATGACTCACGTTACATAAGAATTCCTTGAACCCTAGCGCTATGTAAGTAGTAATAGATTAAAACACCAAATAATTTTCACGGATCACATGACAGACTAAAGTGACAAAAAATTAAACAGAGATTTTAATTAACCCAAATATGTAGGTAAGTACGATATCATCGTATTAAGTAATAGCACAAAGGTATAGGATTAGTTTTCATGCAAACATTTAATAAAAAGTGACCGGTACAAACCTGTAAGGCTACGAGGGATTTAGCCTGCTCCGAGATGAGGTAGTGGAAGGGCCCGGGCGGCGAGCGCAGCTGCATACACTCCATGCCCGAGCCGCCCGAACCGCCGCTGGCGCTGTCCGCACCGCCCGTCTGTATAACACAAACAATTTTCCAATTTAATAATTTTGTTTTAAAACATACCGATACCCGTATTAAAATTAAAACATAACGGTTCTCTCGTTATCTCACTGAAAATTTAAATATTAAATACGTAACACATATTAGGTATCGAAATATAATGTAATCATTCAATAAATCGAATGATTTAAATAATGATGGAATTCATTAATGATAACAGGCGTGGTGTTACGTTACGTTATTATAATATCTATACGCGTACGTTATATTCTAAATGTACAGTCGCCATTCTGTCGCTGAATTCTCTAACAACACTGCGAGGGGAGATCGAGTGGAGTACTCTATCATTCACAACACAAATAAAGTAATAAACCAAACTATTAATATAAGCGGTTGAAAACAATTGATGGCGATGTTTTCGAGGGGAACGCAAGTGGAAACAATAATGCTTCATTTCACTTAACGCTTTTAATTCTACGCGTAAGAGTAACTGTTAAGATAAATTGCACGTGTTCGTTTCTAGCAAATGAAAAACGTTTTACCGAATACCGTTTATATTTATCGTCACCCCCGAGCCCTTATGTGGTAGGTAGACATCACACAGTGCCAAATGTTTCTATTTATACCCACTTGACGTTATTCTTCCGCAGATTTATCATTTTTCTTATATACACGCGCCCAATTCGGATATCTGACTTGCCATCAACTAGTACCTAATCCGTTTTCTACTTAAATGTCTTTAAATAAATTTATTATACCTAAATGTCACAGTTAATCCGAGTCCGTAATGAATCAACAACGATTACAACAATCATAATTGCGACATTACATATTAACTCAAGACCTTAATACATGAACAAAATAGCTTTGAATATTTGACCAGAAGCAAAATAATATAAGATTTAAAATTTAATCTTCACGAGCCACTTGTCTATCAAAACGGCGCCGTATATATTAATTCGAGTAGACAGGCTTCATATGCTCACTGATACAAAGTCGGAGTCTGTGCTCCAGTGACATATTAATTAATATTTTAATAAGTTTGATAATGTTCATTACGCAATATAGTTGTATAAAACCCGAGATTTGAATAAAATCAGTGAATGTAGCACATATTGAAGAGGTGACGTAAGGAGTTCGTCCACAAGTAAAAGTAAACATGATATGTAAAGATTAAAATTTTATTGACAATGATATGAAATTAAATAATATAGTACCTATCTCATATTGTCTATCAGGTACCTACATATATTAGAAAATTGTAATAAGCATAAAATCGTAGTTAAAAGAATACATTTTCGATAATAGTTGCTACTACTCGTAGTTATGTACATGATAGAAATAAATGAAATTGTTATAGAAATTTATGTCTCTTTATACGTTCATCGTGAAAAGGGAAGCGATTTTAATGAAATTTGCTAAGGGGATAACTTAATATCGGGCTAAGGATATAGAAAAGTTCACGACGGGAACATCTTTCATTTCAGCAGAGCGCATGTGAGTGCACTATTTCATTGATTAGTAGGTAATTCCATTTGGCATGTGTAAACAAATAAAACTTTTACAAATCAATCATCGTATACGGGAAATTGTCAAGTCGACGCTAGTGGTCGGCAAACGGAACTATCTGCTGTAACCATATCTAGCTATAAGAACAATAGTGTCACCGTGCTCTAACGCGTAAAATTGGTGTTACGTTTGAACGCGCTGCGCCCGGACACCGTCTCTCCTCCCCCGCGACCATTGTACCGTTTTTGCATTACGAAAACGCTTTTTGTGTGTACCACTTATTTAAGTTATCGAAATGTTTTGGCTCGTTTCCTTCGCAACAAAATAAAAAAAGAAAAAACTTAACTTCCGTAATTTTTTTCGTTTCGGAGAACTTTTCTCGTTACCATAACTGGTACTGGTCTATAATAAATTTCTGACATCTTCACAGTTTGGAAATTGAAGCATCGCAATTATTTCAAAAAAGAATGAAATAGAAGATACTGAATATTCTACAGTATTTAATAAAGTATGGACAATCTTTGAAAATATGCATACAAAATGCATAATTTGTAGAGCACAAAGATACTTTGATATTCAACATTGGTAGGTACAACAGAACTCTGGCACGGGTCCAAGAGAAATTGTCGGCGCTTAAAAAATTCAAAGCCGCGAATGTAATCTTAAAACAGTAATATAAAACCATTCACTGCGGATATTTCCGTCTGTATTTAAGCGGAAGATTGACGGCGATGTCTGTCTGGCGTAGTCTTGATGCGAATTAATCAAAGTTGATCACGAGATATTTTAATTGCCATCACATTGGCGAAGTGTTTGCGATCGCTATCAGGAGCACTATTATTGTAATTAGCAAAACAAAATTATTTAACTGGAACACTAGTTATCGGAAGTTATACGAAGTTCAAATCTCCGTATCGGATTAAAACCATAGATTTGGGGAGCTTTCAATTACTCCAAATATTTAGAAATTGCAAATGCCATCAAGTCATTATGTTCGCCCCCTTGTATTGCCTATTAATGGTGTACAATAAAGAATAAATAAATAAAAACCTAGTTAAGAATTTATATTCACAAACGTATAACTTAATTATCAAGTGATTCAATACAATATTGTAAGTGGTGCTTCATTTTACCATACTTAGTTATTCTTTTTATATCGTGCATGTACATAAACTAATACTTTACCTAACATAACATTCGTAGCTAAAATGTATGCTCATGGAGTTGAATATTGATAGGGTAAAGTTGCGTTGATAAGTTCAATGTCAACAGTACTTCATTCTCTTTCTCTGAATATAAATACTTATGTATATATTTATTTATCTAATAGCGATTGCCTGCGACTTCGTTCACGTTACACATATGTTTAAACAATTATGCGATTGATTGTCTCTGTATTCGATTGTGACCTAACATAGTAACTGTGTATTTCTCAAGCAAGCAAGTCCCAAGAGGTCAGCTCTTGCGCGGTTAACTCGCATACACACAAACACATAGACAGTCGAATCTTCAAAAAAAGGAAAAGTAATTGTTTGGTAATAATTAACAGCCAAGTAAATTTTGTATGTATAAGTATATTACGTGTATGTTGTCAGACCGTCGCGCATGCGCCTATTCCATTTACACTTTATAGATAGTAACAATAAGTTCTGAAGCGTCACTAATATTAGTGTCAAAATGAAATTGAGAACAGCGGTTAGAGCAAACCAGATTTTGATTGCAGTGATTGTCAAACCTGCTACTACTACGCATCGGTACTATTATTATTATTATCCACCAGTATCCACCTCTATTTCTTTAACCTTAAATATAAATCCACTTCTACGACTTCTCGAGGCTTTTTAAAAATAGCAGACTCTCTTTAGACCACGTAATTGCTCCAACTCTTAACTTGACATTTTTAGTACTATAAAGTAATTTTTTTGTTCAACTTAATACGCTAGACAACTTCAGGGTAAGATTACCAGTTTCTACGACCTAGGAGTGGCGACCGCAAATAATGGAACAAGGCGGAGATGTAGGAGAAAGCGGTTTCCTTCCGAATTCAAGTTCTTTTATAATTCTTTACTTATTAGTAAACAGGAAATACACCATTATTAATTTATTATATGTATACGTCCGCCTACCTCCATACGAAATACGCATGTATGTATTTACGTGTTTATATATTTCGTTAGATCCTTGATATGTTTCTCTTTCGATCTCATTATACTTATAAGGACCACTTCACAACAAATATATTGTATTATGTGTTAAAGGAAAGTAAAGTTATATAAAGTACATACATATCCTCACGCCAGGTCCCTTGCGGGGTAGGCAGAGAGCGCAGAGTGCCAAATATCTCTATTCCATTATTATTAAAATAATCACGACCATATGTGATTTCTCTTTAACTGTGCTTTTGATGACAGCAACACTGTTGGGAAACAAATGTTTACGTACAAAATTCATGGCTAGTATCGAGAAAACTAGTTTTCGAGACACCTATCAGTGCAGCGAGGCGGCGCCACAGTCGCAAGACAGTTCTGTCGCGTTTCACTTTCCTTACTTCCGTTTCCGTCGCATGGCCGGTATCGTTCATTGTTGTATATTATTGCCTATTATTACAATAACTAAATTAATTCATAGAGAACTAATTCAATTTAAATTTACATATTCCAATAACAAACTTAATAAAAACATCCGGTTCCCCAAATCTATGTTAGGTATGTAACATACATGCATACATGAAACTCGATTTTTCCTTTTGCAATTTAGATATACAACTCACCTAGATACTTCAAAGCTTAGATTTTTATACTTAGAAATATAAAACAGAATAATCGCTTTACTTAGAATCGTGGTGGTTATGACAGGCCACCTTGCCTTTCATGCGACGGATCCGACCGCGCATTGTTTGTTTATTTTCACTCGACACGTCACGGAACGACAACGATTAACGATATGCAAAATGCGGGCGCGGTGACGAGCTATTCAAATGGCACTTTCGTAACGACGACCGCATGCGAACGCGTCACTGTGATTATCCGTCGGGCACGTCTTGTCGAATGACGAAATTGTTCACGCCCGCATGCATGTGTTCGGTATATTTATTTTTATGCCCATAGAAATTACAATTTATCTTCTGTATGTGGTAGAGCTCTGCAAGTGGAAATAATAAGTAATACGTTTATCTCGATATTTTAAATGTTGGCAGAGGAGTGAAGTTCACTCCCATGTTTCACCAGTTACGTTTACATCTCACTACGAGATAGACGGTGTGTATATTACTACACACCAGGCACCAATCCAAATTGCAAGCATCTGCGAGTGTGACATTAGTGTCACGGTCATTGATCATTGCATCCAGTGTCGATATGAGATTGAATCCGCGTACGCACTTTTACACCACATATTGTATGCAAACACGTAATAAAATGTATGATGCGTTACCGACGTCGACCGACCGACCCTCGGCCTCGGCTCGGTCACATTCGACCTTAGCCGAAAATATTCGAACATCCAAAGTTGGAAGTTTCGGTATCCGAGCGTCGTAAATTACAATTGTCTTACGTTTTTAATATTTCCAAGGATTTTGCTGTGGATTTTACTCAAGTATTTTTTGTTTTGATTCAAACTATTATAAATCATGTTTTTTTCGTTAGCTTCAAGCTAAGTATATGTGTCTTATGTTGAAGAACCCATTGATATCAGTTACCAAAACAACTCAGAAGTTGAATGTACATAGATAGACATGCATTTAAATAGCATTATGACATCGTACGTGGTAGAAAACGCAACTGCGTTTATTACGATGGGTCAGATTTTTCCTGCGATAAGAAGTAACGCCACAATTCTATTTGCTCGGCGCTCGCTGGCTACCCGGTGAGGGATGTGGTGTGATAATATAATAATAACAACAAAACATTTTGTACAATAAAATTCATATAATTAACTGTGGAAATATGAACTAACATTATTATCATTACGTTGTAGGTATGGGTTAAATAATGTATAGCACAATGGTGCAACGTGTGCGTTGCGTCATATCTATGTACATGCGTTGCGATCGTCGAAGCCGTACATGTGGCAATAGGAAGGAAACATGATTAATTGAATACTACGACAAACGTAGGAATGTCACGCAGGAGCGTAACGACACAGACGTAGAGTACCGAGTGGCGAATGTAACGTACGCTTACATATCTGACGTGATGCTTCAATGACATTAATATTACTAACAAAACAATTATGGAAAAAACCTAGGCAAAATAGCACTCATTTTAAGTATTCCATCTGATTGTGGCTCTTTGAAAACTCAATTGACAAATGTCATACCACTGCAATAATATTTACGGATAGAACCTTCCAGAAAAAAAACGAGAAAATACTCAATAATTGTATACAAATAGAGCTAAGTATTGAGAAACTTTAAAATAAACAAGAACAAATTATGCGTGTAATATTTACGCGCGGTTGCTCTCTCGCCGCTTTCTTCTCATAAAAATAGGGAAAAAATCTCTTCTGCGCTGCGGCTGACGCAAACATTTATTATCTTTTTCTTATCTTTGATCATTTTGTATATTTATTATTTATATTATAATAAAGATTTCGTGTTGCATTACCAGTATAAATTTATAATTGCAATAATTTTGGACCGAGTCTATAATGCTAGTAAGCGTATGTGTAATAACAAGTATATAGCATTTCATGAGTTACGTTCATGTCGTACTATGGAATAGGTGGTGAGCCTTTTGCCATACACCAGGCGCAAATCCAGGCCCCATTGCTAGAATTTTCGAGTTAGAAAAACCCAATAGTACCCGACTCGGGGATCGAACCTAGGACTCTCGATCATCAGTCACGCCCGCAACGACACGACTCACGAGGCATATATGTATAGACTGTATATGGGTACATTTATAGAATGTTAGCTCATTTCTGTTCAAATTCCATAGTCAGTTTTTAATAGCCTAAATTCTACAATTTCCTCCGTATGTTCTAATGTTTCTTTTCAATCCCAACACAACCGAAAGGGCTCATGTTCTGTAATTAAGAGCTGCCAACGACATTTTTTCTTTCTCCATTATCATCTGCGTGCGGAATTCAGACAATTCCAAAAGGGCTGCCAGTTACCTTCATAATTGCAATAATTGCAATTATTTGTAAAAACTACGTAACATCACGCCTGTTATCCCCGAAGAGTTAGGCAGAGGAGTGTAGAACACTCCCACGTACAGTTGCGTTTACGTCCCACTATGGAATAGGTGGTGAGATACTAATAATAGGAGGTGAAATAACTAAAAAAAAAAATAACTTCACGCCTGTAATCCCCGAAGAGGTAGGCAGAGGAATGCAGAACCACTCCCACGTTTCACCAGTTACTTTTA
>DWTO01002269.1:0-14311 GCA_018244755.1 Jemadia pseudognetus
TCCAGAACGGCGTGCCGACGAAAGTGTTCCGTTTGCTTGTCGTGTTGGTTAGCTGGCCCGCGACACCTGGAACGACAAACGGTAAACTCCATTGAAGTCGATCAGCTTATTTTATTTCGTGTTGGTCGTGATCGTCGTTGTAATTGCATCGCAGTAATTATTGCAAAGTAACGGACCGTAACATCACGCCTGTAATCCCCGAGGAGGTAGGCAGAGGAGTGTCGTACACTCCCGTTCAGTTACGTTTACGTTCCACAAAGGAATAAGTGATGTGCTTATTGCTATACACCGGTTACAATCCAGACTCCGAGTTCCTACCTACTACAAATTCTAACTAGAAATTTTAAGTTATAAAATCCAATAGTACTCGACCAGACTTCTCAATAGGCACTCACGCTTCCAACCACTCGACCAACGGGCAAGTAAAGTAACAAAATTAATTCAATAAATTATTTGGGTAATATTGTAAATAAAGTCTATAATTTTTATAATTTTGGGTAACATTATCTTCCCGACCTAGCAAGGAAGAATTATTTTACCTTCGCTTTCTTTCGCAGCAATAAATAAATCCCGTTTGGGGTAGCGCCGTCACTGGTTTACAGTGCCCGCAGACGCAAAAGACATTTAGTTTCCACTCTCACAATCCGCGTAGCACGCTCTCCCAAACGGTTCAAATATTGGATTGTTGGCGTAATGCCAATTGTTGGATGAGCGCAGGGTCGCGGGGCCGCTCGCAACTCTCTGTACGGGACGTCTTTGATCAACGCCAAAGTTGTTCGTGCAAGCGGATTAGCATATCCACATACGGGAAACACTTCAAACTGGTGCACAATCCCGCATACGACGATAAAACTTGGCAGAATAACTTTTAACTGGGTTATGCTTGTGACGCAAAACTCGAAAACTCGACTGCTACTGTTACTTCACGTTGAAACAAAAATACTACAAGTGTTTGTATACATATACATAAGTGGCATATTTTGGAAAAGGGGGCCAATATTCGCCAATGCTAACGATAACTAACGATGCACTTCGAATTGACGTATGTAATTTTTTTATGCAAATTATGAGGACATGAAAAGCAGGAAACAAAACGAGATCTAACGAAACGAGCAGCAACAATAAACAATGCCAGATGTAACTCCAATCTTGCATGACTAATGGCACTTACGATCATGTGATTAGACGTTCACATCAGATCAAACGCCGAGTATCTATTCTAATCGCATACATAACAGACTACAACGACGTATGTATGTTAATTTGCGATTGATTCGATCGCTTCCTCAAGGGCACGCTCGGCTACGAGTATCAGCGTAACGACGGCTGTAAAACAGTTTTCATGATGGCTCTTCGCGCGCCGTCGACTTTATGGCGGTCGAGGAGTGGCCGCCGTCAACGGGAACTATTCAACTGTCGGCAAATAACCAATGGGAGAAGTAGTTCAGCGCGTACGATGTTAGGGTGCTGTAATTGGACGGATGGTACTGTAACGAATGCAATAAGCTTAATACTATTTTAATCTATCTCCTAATTATACCTACATTTCGTAAAAAAAAAACGTTTATTTCATGCTCCGATACTCAAAAAACTTCCTCTGCCCTCCTCTCCAGGCAGCATAAATAACTCCAAAATTATAACTTCATATTTTTGAAAACATTTATAATATGTAAAGTAACCTATGATGATGTACCTATATAATTGAATTACGTTATGAATTATGCTTTGTATCGACCACTCACCAAAATCCGCAAGTTTCACGTCGCCCATCTCGCTAAGCAGCACATTCGCCGCCTTAATGTCCCTGTGCAACTTGCGCTCCGAGTGCAGGTAGTCCAGGCCGCGGAGCACCTCGCGCAGTATCACCGCTATGTGCATCTCCTCGAAACTGCCCGCCTTCATTAGGTCTAACGCGGACCCGCCGCCGAGGTACTCCATTATTATCCATAGTTTTGTTCCCTGTAAACAAGAATATAATACTTTAACATTTACCTAAAACACGTCAATATTGATGCAGTTTACCTAATTAGCGAAATTAGAAACAGAAATTTCTTTTTTAACTTAATACATAGCTTCATTCATTGAGCTTATTTCGAAAGGCATGAACACCTTTTCTGTGACAATCTTCAACCGTTGACGTATCCCCACAATGCAAACCCATCTCTGTATTACTCAATCTTCATTAAATAGATTTGCGATTATACTCGCACCATTAATGAGTGTCTTCACGGCGTCAAGAGTGATGAACAAAAAGACAACATAAATGACCAGGGAGGTAGGTAGGTACATTGGCCACGTGTCATTAAGCCGGCCGTCCGTATCATCATAGTGCTGCGCATAAAAAAGTAAGGCGCGGAGGAAATGCCTCGGGGGACGCCACCCAGATAATTGAGCTTGATTACTTTAGTAAACGCCGCGTCGCGGCAAAAACGTTGCATACGTACATACAAGAAAATACCCGATAACAATGCGCCAAAAATACTTAATTAATTGTCGATACGATGTAATTATACATTTACACGATGAACACATTCAACGACTGTTCAATTATCAATATAGCTTATAATATATAAAGGTAACATCTACAAATTCTCGGAAGCGAGGATGAAGCAAATCTGAATAAGGAAGTCCTCGAAAAGAAAACCCACAATTCTACCTCCGATCGCAGTGAAATACAACTAATATACCCCACTACTCAATATTTTCCAAAATGCCAAATTACGTCGGTTCGCTATTGAATAATTAATTATTGGCAACCGATTATTAATAAAACAAGCGACCATCCTTGACATTTCCTCCAGCCTCCTAGCCGGCGGACACTGGGCGACCGTCTCGCAAATGTCATCGCAGCCCTTCGCAATAATTTTAATATTCCGAATGTTTTCACATCTAGCTCTTACCAGGATCATACATGACATCACGCCTGTATATCCCCTATATGTAGGCAGAGAAGTGAAATGAGAAGAAACTGCCGAGAACGAACCGATCTATCGAATACAGTTTCATACTTATTGAGGTAGTTTATTTTTAATCGAAAACCTTATAAAATTATACGATGTATGTGGACCGGTCACACGTTTTATGTAGCTAATGCAAAAATACGATTAATAAAACACGAACACTTAGCTAAGGGATGAAATGTTTGAATAAATCAATACAATGTACTACTGTTTAATAACAAGATGTTACCATTTCTAATATCCGTTATAAATTACCAACGGCTTACATTTTGAACGAAGGAAAATCATGTGTTCACATACGCACATATGAACACATGCCAACACATAACTTGCTTTTTTACCATAAAGGGAAAAACTATATCGAGGCGATTGTAGCTAGCCAAGAGTGTAATATCGAAGTTATAAACGGAGTCGTAAATCTGCGCACTTTCAAAGATCAACTTCAAATTGCGCTCCTCTGCTTTCTTGCTTCCTTTTCTTGCTAGCTCTCTTACATTTATGATATCTGTTATCGTCTTCTCATGGCGTAGCGTGTTCCACTGTTGCGCGCGAAATATTATACACGATAGTAAATATAAAATAAAAGCGAAAACAGCAAAATGATTGCTGCTGCGGGTGGAGTCATGTGAATCGGATAATCAAATTCAGTTATGAATGCATTTTATATAATAGAATACAATGAATGAATATATAATAAGATAAAGATAAAAAGCATGGATTTATTGTATTTTATAAATGTGATTTAAATTAAGAAAATAATAAAACGTATCTGATAATATTCATTGGCTATAAAATCTCCGTGTACACATGTATATCTCTACATACTCTTAAGTACACACAGTACCTACATACTATTTCTAGTAATGTAAACCGGCCAACGTATCGAGTGATTCAATATGGCGTGATATGGATAACCTTTTGAATGTCAGCGTTCTCTCGCCGGCCTGCCGCGGGTGACGCATGCGTTCAGCGTGCATAAAAACATTGAATATAAATACAATACAGATTTACATCATTATATAATGTAACGTCACGCCTGTAAACCCCGAAGAGGTAGCCAGAGGAATATAATACACCCCTACGTTTCATTAGCTATTGTACGTCCCTCTATGGAATAGGTGGTGAGCGTATTGCCGTACACCGGACATACGACATACATATGTATGTCCATACTCCGAACAACAACTAAAAAATTTAAATTAGAAAAATCCAATAGTGCCTGACCCGGGATTTGAACCCAGGACCTCCCGATCGGCAGTCGCACTTGTAACGAACATGAACAGCGAGGCAGTATATGTTTATAGGCACACTTGATTATATAATAAAATAAAATTACAACCCGTGAGAAAAACAATAAAAAAGGGGAAGAAAAATTTCATTTTTCAATCACGTACTGCCCTACTAAATATACTTTTATACCTACCTACGTTGACATTCTCTGACCCACTCTAATAGCTCTATCCAATACACGTTGTAGAGCTAAACTTGAATTCTGTTGACGATGCAGTGCCTCCGGTGCAGCTTTCACTCACCACTAGTAAACGTTCCTTCCAAATTTTCAGTTGTGTACATTGTCACGCTACAACTCGGTTAATATTACAGTACGCAAAAAAAACCAAATTGAATCAAAGAAAACTATTTCCATAACAAATCTATTTGAATGTTCGATACAATTTCGTTCACAGTGGTCTTTTCTTTGAAATGCGCGGACAAATAGCGAACATTTTTCGCAAAAAGTAGCCAACGAGTGTACGACTTGAGCTGAATCCCGCCGGAGACAATAAAAGCACAGCCGCCGGCGCTCTGTGGACTGATCTTCTTACCATTTTAAAATATAGACACGATCTGCTTAATATATTTCAATATTTCGTACATTATTTAAATTTGAAGATATTTATGATTTGTGTCATTTGATATACATAAAATAAAAACTAACTAACGTGTTACGTGTAACGAATTGTTTAACATATTTTAATGTTTAAAAATTTATAATTGTAAATTACTATTATTGTTGTTTATAAATACATGTACAATCGCAAAATATAAAGAAACATTATGACACATCTATATATTATTAACTGTATGTTCCGAGCGAGCACACAGTAGTATCTACACCGAGTAATAAAATATGGATACGCTATGTTGTTTGCACACATATATGTATCGCTAACAAAAAAACAGTTATGAAACAGACATGTCAGACTGGAAAAGGTTATAGACGACACATATGTGAACATATATAAGAGGTTCATTATGTATGAATTAACTATTCTACAACTAGATTAGATACAACTTCATTGTAGTTGACCTGAAGAATATTCGAGTGCGTTAGTTTCAGTGCCAGGTATAAGTTCGGGGATTCTGACATCCAAAATAACGTAACATAACATCTTCTAGCAGCTTATCCACAAAGTTACTATGTGCAAAGTTAGTTACGACACGGCAATTTTTATTTCCACAATAATAACATGACTTTACACGTCTTTGAGAACACCGTGGAGAACTTCAAAGCGTGTCTCACATCCCTACCACATTTTTCTACACCTTTACAGCATTTCATTTTAAAATGCACACGTGTTTTAAATAACAGCATGAAATATGGATATGAGAACAGAATATCCAATTGTACGGTTGTACGTCAACGGGACCTTACCACGCGGTCACGTTATGAACGGAGCCCGGAAGGCCACAGAGCGTTCAGCGGCGCAAGGATCCGGTGCGACCCCTTCGCGCTCCATCGGGCACCGCGCCCACAACATACGTACTATTATACTTCGCGCACATACATTATTATTATATATCATCACGTTAGATTCCTTACGATGTAAATAGCTAGGTATCGAGTGCAAAATATCTGTATCCTTTTATATTTGACGTGCTCCAGTCTATATTCATCACTCCTTTTACTCTTACATACATATGTATATCCGCGCATCAGTTTCACATACTTGTACTCCACAGCCAGTACCGATATTATATAATTATTTAAATGATAGATAAACAGGTTTAATTTTCCCTTTCGTCACGATCTTAATCAATAATAGATTCTCAGGTTGGTTCCTTGCCTGAATCGTTTCAAAAACAAAACCGTCCAAGAAGATTCCTATCTACGTATTTACCTGTAATCTGAGAAAACATACCATTGAACGATCTCAATTGTCTAGATGATATAAAGCTAAATATATAATATGAAACTTCATTAGTAAGAGAAAATCCCAAAATTGACTACAACTAACAGACACTAATCTGCTGCATACGAAGATCAGAGGGAGTCGATTGTCTCAAAGTTACGTGTTAAATATACAGTATTATCCAGTATCCACGTATGACCTGTATGTGGTTATATTGGAAACGGAATATCACAAAATATTTTCCTCGTGAAAAGATTATATAACGTTATACCGAAAAAAGCTAAGCTCGGTATCCGTAAATAATTGTATCTCTGTAAGTCGCTTTTAAGCCTACATTTGTATTCCATTCGCGATCTGTTCTCTGATAGAGCCTGCCAAACATAGCCTTCTATTTTTAGCTCTTGTCGACAGACACAGACTACTGTATAAAATCAACTTGTCAAACTTCATTATAGCTTACCTATATACTGAGGGATAATTTAACTTTGGCATATTACTCTCTGTCAACCCCGTAAGTGACCGGGCGTCGTGATATAAACATAATCATACCATTTTTAACATAACGTAAATCACGCCTGTTATCCCCGATGTTATTGTTATTCCTCTGCCTACCTCTTCGGGGATTACAGGCGTGAAGTTACGTTACGTTACAATAATTATCCGACGGTGGAAACAGGAGCGGATGCGAAGAGATCTTCGAATTCGATTCTTGATATATCCCTTCGAAGTTCACTGAGCAGCATACATGGCTGTTTGTAGAGTACGCGCGCTTCTGATGAATGCGCGCTTTATTACAACGAGACAAAATTATTTGTGAACAATAAATCAGAAATACATTTACATTTCAAATTTAGAAATTGAAAATTAATGTCTCTCTCAATGCTGTTCTTATAAAATACCTGAGACGCTATTATTGAAATTAATTAAAGAACACAAGACAAAGTATAGTACCTTACCAGCGACAATAAAAAATGTGTCATTGGACATATTCTTATCTGTAGTCTATTTAATTTTTAAAAGATGTGCTTCATCGGGTATACCTTGGAAGAAAAAATATTATTGGAATATTAAAATACCTATGCCGAGAATATTTTCCAAGGTTTATATACAATTGAGAGCTTTAACACAACAAACAATTCGTACACTTCGTATTTACCAGAGGATTATCTTACCTAAATGGCTGCATACATTTAAAGCCTCCACGACGCTGCGTCTCCATCGGTCTCTGAGACGAGCGATGTGACAACACTCCCCTTCAGTTAGGGTACTTTAAAAGGATTAGCGGTATTCGCAAGATATAGAGGGCCGTCGACAACGGGCGTGGGATACTGGATGCCGTTACAGAAATTGACTGCGGGGATAGGGCGAGGGTCATTTTATAGATATACGCTCCATTAGTATAAACTACCTCATATGCCATTTCGTTATGCTAGAGGGTTTTCGTGAAATGTGAATGCTTTGTAAGATATGGGTCAGCAGACAATTTGGAAATTTATTGTACGGTAATAAAAAATAATAAGCCTATATATGTACATATTATTATATTATAATACCATATCCTACATGGTATTATAAATGTAATATCACGCCTGAAATCCCCGAAGAGGTAGACAGAGGAGTGTAGTACACTCCCACGTTTATATCCTACATAATGTTATGTCAATAACAATCTAAATTAAACACGTGACTTATATGTTTTAAATATTCTCGTCCTCGGGGGCGAATGTAAAAATTACAATATCAGGGAAAATCTAAAAATTACAATATCCAATTTTTTGCGCACTCCGCTAATCGTCACATTTGAACAGCCCCACCATTGAATGTAGAAATTTTTATTGACCCTAGAATATGAGTATACTGGTATTTATTTGAATTATTTTAAACAACAACGTAATAAAAAAAATTAAAATGTATGCATAAATATTTTTAAGTAGGTACCCAAAATACTATAAGGCGGTCCGGAGTGCGACATGATAAACAACAACGAACCCGTGACTGATATATATTAACTGAATTTGCATAATAAATAACCTCCAGTGATGTACCGAAAAAGGAACCCTTTTCGCAAACTTTTCGGTTAACAAATTTTGCTTTTGACAGCCCTGACAGAATTCGTTACATCCTCACTTACGCAACGTATGAAATTCGTTGCCGTTTAAATGCACTAAAAAAAGCCATTCCACTCGCCTAACACTTGATCGCCGTGGCCAATCTGTCCCAGGATCGTTGTTTTTTGGCCGAAATGTGAATGATGAGATAAGGTATTTGAAGTGGGTCCGGATATATGTAAGCGAGCTTATGTTTTTGTATGGCACCATCCATGGCACCTCTACATAAACAAGGCTATCCTTGTTTGGAATACATTTAGTACCTAATAAACCGAACATCTAGTATTATGTATATATATACTACTAATAGTCACGTTTAATAATAATATTCTTAATAATAATTTTCTTTCGAGAAATCCAGTGTTTCTTTTAGCAACTTTAAAGGAAAAGCGACGTTACGACACACAAAATTGCTCGTCGCATACATGTATGAACTGTGTGTAGGAATGAACTATGGTGAGGTATGAACTGTATGTACAGATGAAGTCAGGAATGGGAGAGTTGTCAAGTGTGATAGAACTAAATGTGTTTGCCGATCGTAAATTTACATTTTCACCATTTCAACCTTAAGTTAATCGCGTCTGTCATGTCGCATATGGACAAAGCCTTGGCTGCGGTGACTTCTTGACACTGGTTGACCTCTGTACTCATTTACTATAAGTATTACCATACTGCTGATAGAGGTTCTGGGTTCAATACTTGTTTTTTCATCTTTAATTTGTAATAGCACAAAGTCCGGATTTATGTCCGATATATACCAATAGGATAGAGGCTTGTAAGGATAAATATAAGTAGATATTTGGCACTCCGTTCTCTCTGCCTACCCCGTACGTGACCTGGCGTGAAGATAAATATGTAAATATATACATAAATTAAATACCAATAGAAGCATTACCCATTCCATGTTCGGACGTATAACGTAACTGGTGAAATATGGGATAAGGTGAAACTACACTGCTCTGCCTGCCCCGTTGAGAAATACAGCCGTGATGTTATCTAACATTATTATATTCATAACGAAATATAAACAGCTGTTACCAGGAATAATGGAATTGTTAAGTAAATCATTTCGATTCGTGTTATTCTCGCCTCTGGAGGCATCAAAGTAAATACGTAGGAGTAATGTTGAATAAACAGAGGGGCTGGGTGATAAACGACAAAATTATATTACCTGAGGGACGTTTCGAGAAATTGTGTTAAAAAAATAAAGGCGTCTTTAAAAAAAATTATTCGCCAAATTGAAAATTTAAAGAGACGTTAGCTCTATAGAGTAGGTAGGTGTCATCAAGAAAGATTACCTGGTGGTGTTAACTCTGTAAAGCAGGTCTAACAAAAACGATTAGTCAGAGTAGTTACTATAAGTAACGGCTAACGGGGTTCGGTTTAGGACAAATATTTCAACAATATTTATTGAAATGTTAAAAATAAATACTTTTATCACATGCAGCTCCATATCCTATACAAAGCACAGGTTTTTTATCACACGAGTTTTTAAATAATAGTCGTTAAAACTTGTCAGAAGTGTTGAGGGTATTGGGGACTGGGATACGTTGTGAAGAAGAGTCTGTTCTATTGGCAAATTGTCACCAATGACTGATGTAAGATTCGATGACAAAGTTCTTAAATAACTATTACCGCAAAATTGTATTAATGTTTAAATAACTATTAACTCAAAATTGTAATAAAAAAGTCCCTACTCGATATTCCTAAGAACAATATCGTGACCGCCTCCGTTTATGTCAATTTAACACATTTAAATAGCTTCAAAATCCGCTCATCACAAGCCATTATTAGCTTAGAGCAATTATAAGTGACGCAATGATTTATTATTAATAGGGTATAAGCGAAATTATGGAGCTTCCCCAGAGGGGCCAGACCTCCATTGATAGCGAGTCTTTTATCCTTTATAGCGTAGGTACACGGGTTTATCCTTCGCTTATTATTTCATGGCCGTATCACGTAGGTATTCCCGTTGCCATAGCGACGGGATAACGTCGGTCATGGACTTCCCCACCTTCCCCCGCCCCTCCGGTGCGACATCCGCCAAAGCAAAACAAGAATGTCGAACTATTAATCCTGGAAAAGTTAAATAATATGCACCCACCCTGTAGTGGCGGAATTGAGTGAATCTTGGGTGGGCGACACGCAGGCGTCGCGCCCGTCCCCCGACCGGAACACCGGCGGCTGTTTTATTTATCATTGAGCAAAGTCTTGTTTAAACTCGTTAATTAATTATAAGATTCGCTCCAACGACGCTCCGCCGTGCGAACTTGGCGCGGCCAGGGTAATAGCGGTTAAACGTTCGGGAGTCGGCGGCTTGCGGATCCAATTATAAGTTCGGGGTTGCTAGTTGATTCTGTCCAAATTTACAATTGCGATTGGGAATTGTTAAATGATTATTGCTATATTAAAAGAATTATGTTGTTTTCGAATAGCATATATATTTTATATGTCAAGAAAGACTTGAAATAATAATAACCAAATATGGCCACGTTACATTACGTTACCACAGATGGCCAACTGACCACAAACTAGGCATAGCCTGTGCTATGATAACAAGATTACATCGATAATTATATAAAAAAAAAAAAATTATATGAAACTACTGAACAGACACTTATGATCATTACACAAATTATCCCGGGTGAGAATCGAACACATGATCTACCATTATCACGTATATTAACCACTAGACTATCGAGCCAATTGAATTTACACATTCTAAGGATCTGGGTCATGAATTCTTCCCTGAACATACGCCTCGCTTAATGTACGCCATAGTGCCCTGTTTTCGGCTTACCGCTTCCAGTTTCCTATAAATACTCACTCACTCATACTTTAAGAGTGTAGTACAATTGAAGCAATACCAAACAGAAGCCAGGAGCCCACATCAGCGCCAGTTACAAATGACGTTTACTATCGGTATCGATTAAGAGACTTCAGCGGCGCTCATCGTGTTCGGACTTCGCAACTTAAGTCGGCTTAGAAACAACATCATGACAGTGAGTATGTAAAGAATTACGCTAAGCTAATTACATTTTAATTTTATCCACTTTAAACTCTACAGACGTAAAGATTACTGTAGCGTACGTACGATATACTTCACAAGTCATTGGAAAGAATTGAATGGTTATCAAATTAATAAAAGCTCGCGTTCGACACTTGTTAATCACCAAATTAGTTAACCCTTTGATTAAAATTTACAAAGCAAGTCTTTTTGTGTTTTTTTTTAATATAACCACAATAGGTTTGGATTAGCGTGGAAAGTCAGTCATACAGTATACAAAGAAACAGGTAGTAAATGAGTTTATTACAAAAGCAGCGATACAATAAATATGTCACGCACGATTAAAATAACATTTGAATAAAAAAAATAAAGGCGAGGACTTCCAAAAATTTAGTTTCAATGTAAGAGAGACATAGGTTTAACTAATTCAAAAATACACCCGTTGCCATGACAACGGATTGAGGGCGCCCGCGGGCCAACTTCCTTTTGCCTTTATAATTTCCCAGACGATTGGATACCGGCAGTTAAGTGGAAACAACGGCTGTACATGCAATTGAGGAACTACAAACTCGCCAACAGAGCCGGGAGAGCTGGTAGCTGTCCAATTGTCGGTGCGGACGGAAGATAAACGATGTTCAGCTACCCCACACGAGTAACTGAGATATCAAAAGAGAGAGAGAATTTATAAAAGCTTTATAATAAAAACAAAGATAAAAACTTATATGTATTAATGGTGACAATATATTTGACTGTGGTTTTTTTTTTTCGTTAATGCAATAGTTAAGTAAAACCATCTTTTCATGAATCCTACAAGTTACAGTCGGTCGAAATATTTGCCTATCGTGCTCGCTGCTTACCCCGTAAGGGAAACGCATCACGATATAATAATAAAATATAACAGTCCATATAATAACTGAATTTTTCAATAATGGAAATTCCAATATTCGCCATCGCCAAGTACTTAACATTCAGATCCATTTCATCAGTGAACATGTTAATTCAATTACGTTCAATTTATGCTACAAGCGTTTTGAAATCAATTCTATACGTGATGTGAAGAGCGGTAGATACAGGGATCACTCGACTCGCGAAGATAAGACCAGGGGAACCCTCGAACACAAGCTGAGGGGAGTGGGTATCTGTAAGTCTCGCATTAGTCGGAATTACATTTCCTCGAGTCTTTTATCGAGCACGAGTTAGAATCCTTGGGTAACTTCAGATAAAATAAGATTCAAGCTATTATGATCCAGTAGTCGCGAGAGATTGAGTTTAATTGAATTTTCTCGAAGTTGTGCAAAACAAGCAATTATTTGCGACTGGTAACTTTTCACTGTTCTCACGGTTAAAAGGAATGAAATTGTCTTGGGACACTAACTTTGTTATATCGCAAAACTCACGATGGTCTACTGTGACGTGTCCGCCGAGTTTATTCACTTACGGAGCGACGTTACTCTCGAGTGTTGACGTCTTGCCATTTATCATCACGGGAACACAACGGGAACGAGCGTCGCACTAATCCAGACATTACACGGAATCATCCCGACGGACCGTATGTCTCCCGAAAAGTTCTGATAATGATATATTGTAATAATATACACACAGGCTGTCCTAACTAGTTCGGTCACAAGAGCATTAGTATATGTAAGAAAACTTTGCGAAGCTTTCTCCGAGTTGTGTTACGAATAAGTACCACGCGAACGGTATGTAGCTTTGTGTCGCAAAGAGATAAGAGTCATCGTGGTGACAGTGAGCTCCGCGTTTGTTAACAAACGCTGTAGTGGGTCCCCGCACAGCCGCCGGCAGCTACTCTCGGAAATTCAAAGAACGCTAACGTGAATTTCAAAGTTGTGTCCTTTCAGTGTTGTGAAATAAGGAAAAACAAGGAAGGCCGATAATAAGTAAATAAATTATTCATGCAACGCTCGCTCGCATCGAGCTCGTGTCGAAAAGATTTGACGATAGCAGAAGGAACAGATTTCGCGAGACGCGAGCGAATCATTCCGGTGAAAAATCGTATATCTCATTTGTGAAGTGGAAAAAAAGCAATCTGAAGATATGAAACGAGTGTTGGAAAGATGAGTTACGGTTTAATTCACGGAGACTGTACTTGAGGCTTGAGCTAGTGCTATAAAAATGTCAGAATCACGATGCCATAAAATTTTCCACAACGATCGTCGACTTTGTCTTTTCTCAACGGAAAAACGGGAATTAACCTCCTGCTGTGTTCTTAAATAATGAGCGTTTAAAATTGATCCTATCATTGAATACGTCAATTCACATTATTACAAAGGACATTATATAGAAAAAAAACTAAATATTTTCATTTAAAATGTTACAACTCAGTCGGTACCATAATAAAATACAAAACATATTTAGAGAGGAGTGGCGTAAACAACAAAGTTTTACGATGTTTACTTAGGTGGCCGCGAATTTAATTTGATAGAGCCATTTCCCACAAAGTAAGCACATTGCACGTCATATATTAGATTTAATAGTGTGGGTGAAGCGGGAACAGCGGCGACTCTATTGTATGGCGAAATTAATGCGTCTGGTGCTGCAGAGTTAGAGCGCTAAAAATAATAAATCCACTCGGGACAATAAAACAAAAAGAGCCGAACGTAATTATTCTCGCAATATTTTTACTTAAACCGGCTTGCTATAAAATATTGCTCAAACTCATAATATTAATAGAGGTCTTGACCCATTGTTCGTCTAACGATGGAAAATTATTTCGTTATTTTGTTTACAAAGTAAACAAAGGACAATTTAAGTACTAGAGAAATCTTACCTTTTATATTTACATCTTACCACATATATTTTTTCTATTGCATATGCTGTGTGTATTGTTAAATTCCTTCACAAACACTTACGATTCATTGAAGTTTAATAATTCCCGAAGACCTTGCGAACGTGAGTGAGAAATAATGAAGTCAATAGATCGCAATTGTGACAATTTTGTTGTCGTGTTTCGTTTTTAGCTAAAAGAAGTGACAATATCGAACCGTTTTATAGTACCGGATCGCTTTACTTATTTTTAACCGACTTCAAAAAAGGAGGAGGTATTCAATTCGTCTGTATGTTTTTTTTTTTTTTTTATTTTTTTTT
>DWTO01002270.1:0-14311 GCA_018244755.1 Jemadia pseudognetus
CAGATGGCGCTGTTGACGGTCCGTTTCTGCCTCCATATATGTATTTAAACGTCACGCCTGCATCTCCCTGAATAGGTAAGCAGAGCAGTGTAGTACACTCCCACGTTATATGTTTTTTTTCTTTTGGAACACCCATACCTAGCAGTGAATGGTGCACCGGATATAAATGTGTCGGTCCAACAAACAGGGGCCAGCGCACAGATAGTAATGTATTTTCACGATTTCCTACCTCATTCATATTCCCAGAGACCGTTGTAATTATTCACAAGTGAAGCCGGGTGCATTATGTAAGTTTTAATGAAAGAAAGTACAGGTCCATTAGTGACGGAATATTCATTAGCCGACGGCGCCCCGTTCGCGAATAATAATAACGATGGCCGGTTACTGTTGAGGGGATGTGTTTTCGTGGACGGGGGAAGCGTTTGTGCAAACTTTGAATTTTGTCTTATACTAGCTGGAACTCACGGCGTTGTTACTGCGGTGTCATGTCTAATGTCCATATCCTCATCATAATTATCAGCCTGTCTCAGTCCACTTCTAGGCATCCCAAATTGAGGGGTTTTGCTGATAATCCCCATTTTCTGTGTGGATTGGTGATTAATATGAGTTGGTACCAAGTTCGACTGTCGGGCATTTTGAATCGCCAGTGACGTCATCGGACGCACAACTATGTAGCAGGACAATAAGAATTATTAGAACTGGTCCTAATAAAGAAGACTCACTTGGAAATAGTGTAGAGAATTATGTTAGCTCGAGAACCGAACTAGAACCTACCCAACGAACAGTACGTAAGGAATTCTATTAGCACTGATTAACATGGACAAGCGTCGACATCTCTCGTTGCCGTGGCACTCGAATCACCAATTTGGGGGTTTACCAATCAATGACGTGCCCGTGTACGGCCTACAGAGGGCGTGCGGGAGATTATCTTAATGGGCGCCGACATTGCGCACACGAATTATGTATTCGGCAGGCACAATCGGCCCAAATGAGAGGCCAATCAGCCGGCCGTGGGCGCGCGAACGGTAAACGGCGGCGTCGAACGTGAGGACAAACCGAATCGATATTTACGTAAATGTGTGTGGCCCGCGTCCCCCGTGGTCCCTAATGAAGCGCGCTCGCAGGTAGCGCGGGAGACATTCGCCGACAGTTGACGTGACGAGGTTTCGATGTAGATATATGTATATACTGGAACTTTTATCGAACTGTATTGCATAAGACCAGGTGTAAAATTTCTCCTTTTGTATTTTGTGTGAGAACTGCTCTGTAAACACTCTTGTAAATATGCAAATAAACTTGCTTTAACGTAAGGTAATGTATGCGTTTTCAGTTATCATAGTTATCATTGTAAAGAGTTTTTTATTAAGCTTTCCGAAACGCGTCTCTTCGCAGAATAAGAAGGGTTAAGAACTCAGTATATTCACGCACCTTAAATAACTTTAGTTTCCCTTCACCGTTATGGTTATATTAAAAAAACACGTAGTCACGCCTGTAATCCCCGAAGAGGTAGGCAGACGAGTGTAGTATACTCCCACGTTACACCAGTTAGGTTCACGTCCCACTATGGAATAGGGGATGAGCCTATTGGCACACAGCGGGCACATAGCAAGCCAGCCATTAAAACCCAGAACCGTTAGTGGGCAAAATTCGAATCGAAACTATTAGGTCAGGCTGTTCGCTTTTGTTATTCACATAGTATTTATGCATATTTTGAAACTTTTATCAAAATTGTGTGTTTCGTATTTCCAACAACTTTTAAAATTTATTGCAATATTATTATGCTTCTCATTGAATGTTAGTTCAGTATAATACATACAGTCATTAATATGTAATTCAGACCAAATACAGAATTGGCCGGCTCTCTAGCAACTTTTGAAATTAGGGTTCATACGTGATTCATGCAGAGGAAAGTAGGCACCAATTTTACTATATATTCGTGAAGTTTTAATGCTTAGACACAAACAAAACGATTTATAGTTATGTATAATTTAATTTATACGTATTATTAATACGTAAATAATTTCCTGTAGGTACAGAGTAAATATTACATAACAGAATCGCAGTCGACCGTGATATCAAACTTTACACGTACGATACATACATATATACGTACGATACATGTATATATACATACGTAAATCAGATTAGTCTTGCCTGCGTTGTACACTCACTATTTCAACTTTCATGTTTTTACATATGTTTTTTTACCAAAACTCATTACAGGACGTCAATGGCCATTGATGGACTTAGTTTGAATACCATGTGCGTCAGTAACCATACGTAGCGATGTAAGGCGTCAGGGATGACGTAGTGGGCCGGAACAATGAAATGTTGAAAGGAGAACACATAATCGCGTATTATGGTGTAACGTTCGAGTAGATTCCTGAATTTTATCAAATACTTTATTACAAAGTTACACATGAACATCAATTTTATTTGTAAGTAGATATTAATAAATAAAATTTAAGTTATGTAATTTGAGTAACAACTGATGCGTTTTTTAAAATTCACAAGACTGAATACAATGTTGTCGTCTGAAATATACTATTAGTATAAAATGTGTGTTCATCATCATCATCAGCGTGTCATCATCTAATAGTTCAATGAACTCTCTTAATGTACGAGGACAATCAGCGCCATCGCATCATGTCCTTTGAATGTTTTGTTGTGTTGTCAAAGTAACTAATTGTTTTTTCTTACTTGTCATCTCATAACATTTATGAGAACATGAAGTTACAGTTCATAATTTGAACAGCGATTTTTTTTAATACTTCCAATACACTTTTTCTCCCAATTATACATGTGTGCCTATCCATTTTAACGCTGTTGTCTTTAATATGTTTGCCGTGCTGTTTGAATACAAAAAAGATAGAATGTTTGAATTCCGTGACATAACAGATATAGGTGAACTATTAACTCGGAACATTGCTTAAATCTTTCCTTGCATGTTACCGTATGACTAACTTGTAGCGAAACTCATTTATTACCGGTAGCGCAGTTAGTATTACGTTTGCCCATCATTATCATCATTAAAAACTTTCTGATCTACTGTTAGACATGGATTTTCTCTCGGAATGGGAAGGGTTGAAGCCACGGTCCGCCACGCTGGTCAAGTGTCCGTTGATATACATTAATTACCTATAGGCAGTTGGGCTAAATCTTATATTTATCGGATTAAGCGCAAAAATAAAATGTAATTAACTTGATGAATCAATGCCAAAGTAGGACACATAAATAATGCGTTTACGAATGCTTACACGCGAAATAAAAGTTATAATCATCACTTACACTTATCACATTCAATGGTTACTATCAGTAGGACCACGGCTTCTATATGGCATATCTAAAAATAAACAGTGTATTTAAAAACGCTGTCATTTCACAATTTTAGTCGAGAAGCTTCAACGTTTAACTTCTTTACGCAACAGTTCACAGTTGAACGGTGAACTTGGAACAATGGAACATTCCGATATTAGAACACGTGCTCTTCGATTCTGTTCCTCGAATTAAGAGTTTAATGTATAGGTACTTTGTTGTTTATCAACCAAATGTTTCTTCAGCGACGTTCTTTATGAAGAGAGTGATGAAAGTAGAAGAGTCATTTCAGGTCTGTAAGGATAGAGATGACTAGCACTCGGTGCTCTCTGCCTACCCCGTTAGGGACCTGGCGTGACGATATAATACAAGTAATTTGTAGAGCGACATTTGTCACTGTTATGTTCAACCCGCCTGAGTGACGGCGAATGCTCGAATGCCGAATGGCGAAGTATCTTGAATATTATATTGTTGTTTTTATTACCTACTGTGATTTTATTTTATTACTTAAATAAACTGGTTCATCAGTACTACTGAAACAGTACACGAGGACACTTCAGTATACCGGACCCGGAACCTTGTTTTCCTGTAGATACATTCGTACTGACAGGAAACAAGACCAGGAAAGAAGTTCGTATGTAAGTAAATTCCTGAAAATCGAAAGGATAACTTACCTAGGACATTCCGTATTTTCAGTGCTGAAATATATCCAAGGGTAGTTGTTGAGGAGTGATTTTGTCATATGTTCAATGTATAATGACACATTTTGAGATGTTTTTAAATTTTAGTCAAATTTTAAAGGTAATTTTAACTAACTAGTGGAAACGTTGGAGTGTACTACACTCATCTGCCTACCTCCTCGGGGATTGCAGGCGTGATGTTACATTTTTTCTTTAATTTTTAGTTGCCATTGTCATCTTTTCTTGCCTGCTTTGAACTGTCAGGTTAAAATGGAACCTCTAAAGAGTCCACTGAGTGCAAGTGATGTCACTATTGCATCTAATCCATTTTCGACTTTAACGTAAACATCAATATATTTGTGATACGTAACATTTATTGTTTTCTAACATTTTAGGATGAATAGTTGTTGACATTATATTATATTATTAGTTGTTATGTTAATGTTATGTTTCAAGTAATCAATGTAGGTACAAATTAAAATATAATATTCAGCGCTTATTCTATTTTCGTTTCGATTGTACGATGTCGTCTGTACGATGTCGTCGATGTCGTCTGTTCGATCGAGACTCTGACTACGATTTATTATTTTTGTACATGAAGAAGTGTGCATGTTCGTATGTGTATACGTCTGTGTGTGTGTTTGTGTAAATGTGTTTGTCTGAATCCGGTCTGAAGATAAGCCATTGCTCGTCACACAAATAGAGTCGTAAACTCGGTAGCGGTAGCGGGGTGTCCAATCATAGCCCATTCGGTACAATTGGTGGTAAACATCTCAGATGTCGGATCACTTTGAATTTTATTATCGCCATCAGTCATTCTACTCAATTCACTTTGATTGATGCTGTATATGATACGGCGTAACTATGGTCTTTAACCAACAATTCAATGAATTTCTGAAGTATCTTTTGCATTTATCTGGAACCACCGCGGCATAGTGATTTCGGGTTACTCATTCCGAGGGTGCGGAGATGCTGAATATGTAAAGTGACTAATTATATAAAACATGTTAGATCATCATGCGCTTCCGATCCACCAATTCAAATTATGTACACTTAAACCACCGCGTCATAGAAAAAGTGCTCGAATGAACATGGAAACGTTTGCACTCTTTGAAGGGTGTTCGACCGTCTGTGAACTTTGAATCGTTCAATGGCTGAAACCAGATTATATTTGCCGATTTACATTAATCATGTTGCGTCTCTTTTGGAAACTTGGAGAAGTACTCAATTTTGCAGTTAAAGAAATTCTAAGACATCTCTCAGTGTTGTACGTACGTTGGTAATTCATAAAATATTTTCACATTAGTTCATATTAGGATTAAATTCTGATCTATTGATTTGAAATTGCGTAGAGTGTTGAAGATCTAGAAGGTACATGAACAGCTAATCTCTACAATGGCGTATGAAGTTCACCTCTATACGCAGGTATGTCTGTGATGTTCAGTGACCCGCGCACGGCACACGGTAGCGAACTTAAGGCGCCCAATGCCGAATTATTTTTCTTTCTGCGAGGATGTTAGGATGATGTTTTTATTATAAGACGTGTTGGGAGAGAGCGGGAATATTTTCGGATGATAATGGAATGCGTGCAGAAAAAAATAATACGATACTTATACAAAAATGTATGAGAAAGATGGTTCTGCGTCTGGTCTTTGTAGGTCCCACTATTGGGACATAATAATACTTTTAGAGACCAAAGCACATTACTTATGTTGATATTTATTAAGATATTTTTCTTGTTCTCGAGTCACTGTAGCAACCCTTTGCAGCATTATAAAACATTTTCATATCGTATGCGCTGTTAGAAGCCCGCCGATCGATCTACATAATAGTGGTGTATTATTTGTTGAACCCACTTGACGTCGCATGCTATGACTCCTATCGGGTATGTATGCCTAATATATTCTATACATGTTTAATACTGAGCTCCTGTATACCCTGAGTTGAAATGTTTAAACAAATATAGACTATTATTTTAACAATACATTTATATTCCTATGTATTTTTTTTAATTATGTTTATTTGCCTACGAATTTTTAAACGTATATATTACTAAGATACCTGCGACTAACTCTTTGTAATTGTAATCCTGAAATGTTAAATGACCATCTCGTTTGACAATGTAATTATTACATTTTTACTCGCTGATGTTTATGGATAATTAAGTAATTTTCGCCGCGTTGTGTTCGTACACTGCGCGCGATTTCGACGTCAACTTATCGTTAGCAATAAAAGCGTGTCCCGCGCCCGGTGTGTAAAGTGCTCGTATTTATTGCGTTTTGACGACTCCGCGCCGCCGCCGGCCGGTGCACGGCGGGGCGCAGTGTGACTCCAACAGGTGTCGTTATCATTAATCCAAACTATTATGTTCGGACTTATTTTAAAAATCAACTGACGGCACTTGCAGAGGTGTGAGTGCACCTGTGTTTTGGTATTTGTGAGCGATATAATAATAGCAATTAAACATGTTTATGTGACCTACTTCAAGGGAATTTATGGAGGATTATGAAGAAATGTAAGGTGTGCAGATGTGTTATGCGTAAATCTGCTGATTGCCACTAGATCAGTTTAGTTGATAGTACCTCGTACCGACAGGAGACCCTTGTCTAACAGTTGAACCATAAAAGGCTTGATTATGTATGTTAATAATGTCTCAATATCATCATCATCAATCATCAAGCTTCGAGTGTCTATTGGATTAAAAGTGCTGCGCTAATCTTTTCTCGTTTAATATATGGCTTCGACACTCCAATAGCACTTGACCTAGTCTAATATTTGACCGTGTACGGTGTTACTGCATAAAACTTAGCGATAATTTCATACACAGTATGTATGATGCCGTGCGAGCGTGCCGCATGTGCTCAAACGTTTGTTTGCTGAGCCAACATGCAAAAATGCTAAATATAAAGTAACCCTGGTGGCGTCCCCGCCGGCGCCTCGTCAGGTAGTTGAGAAACTAACGAATTGTTAAAACTAAGTAGATTCACCATGCCTTTGAAAATTTTGTATGAAAAGAGTTTATTTGATCAACTTGTACCAATCTTTATATTTAATTTGACTGCCTCGTTTATCGAGTGCTTGCAAGAACGAATGTCGTTGGAGATGTCCTCGGGTACGATTCCTGCGTCTGGTCGCGTACCATTGGAACTTTCTTAGATTTTCCAGTTGAAATGTCTAGTAGTGGCTCGGGAGTTTCGATTTATCTGCGGTGCCATACATAGGCTCACCTCCTATTCCATGGTAGGACGCAAACGTAACCGGTGAAAGGTTGCAGTGTACGACACTCGTCTGCCTACCTCTGGGAGAATAATAGGATGTTACTTTTATGAAACTTAACCAACAAAACAAAATGATTGTTAGTGATCGTAGATTTTTTGGTGCAATTTAATTTTATCGATATTCAATACGTTAATGTTTTCCAATAAAATGGACAGTGTTCAAGCGGCGATTATATTGTATCCATTGTTCGCTTGTTCGATTTCAAAACGGGCCAGTCCCGGCCGCGGCACGTGCCGTGGTCAACCTGTTTGCGGCTAGTTGTGCATACATTTGCGTGATCTAAATAAATGAATTTACCGCTCGCTTGTTGTTGTCTAGTGCGGCTTTTAAATTGTACGCATTTAGATGCGAGGTTTGCTTAATATTCGGCGGTGTTGCTTATTTGTCCAGAAAGGTACGGTCCCGCGGTTGAAATTCACATTTTGTGCAGTAAATAACCGAAAGTGTCATACATTTCGCTTGGTGATCATCAGCCCATTAAGTGTTGTATTGAAAGCGCGTTTCAGTTCAGAATGAGGTCATCGTGTAGCGGGGCGGCGAACTGGTTTATAAGGACCGTTAAAGTTATCAAGTTAATACAATATCAACACTGCTTTCACACTTTATAATATTAAAGTTCTAACGCGTCCTATTCAATCTGAAAATCCTTGTTGAGTTCTGACAAATTGTTGCAAGATAAATAATATAAAATATTTAATTGCCAATGATTAATTACTGCCAATATATGTATTTATATATTTGCTTAATTCGAAATGTTACCATGTTCATATAATATATATGTATATGTTTTGTTTGATTGACTGATTTCCTAATTCAGGGTTTCAATTATAGAAGGTGGAGTCGTGATATCTGCACGGCGGATTCCTTTTATAATAAAAACTAGCACTAAGGGAGTATTTTTGAAAATTCCATTTTTAATGTAATAAAATGTGGCCACAAGTTTATATACTTACATTTCGTCAGGTTTGAAAATAGAATGTTCAAGATTGTATTTATGGTTTCGGTTAACTTTACTGTGTCCTTTTTTATAAAAAATCTTCGTCTGAGAGCGTAAAGTGGAAAATTAAAATATGTATGAAAACTCGGTATCTTTTTAAAGAGGAGGACGGCGCTCGAGATAACATTATGACGTAGACAACTATATAGTTCTAAAGTCCCACGGGACAGCGGGATATACACTATACTAGTTAAGCGAATCTTTGTGTTTGAGAGTCTATTACTTTTATAATCAACTTGTCCCAGCGTGTAGATAGATACTCGTACATAGATGGGTCAGTGATAGAATGCTCGCGTATCACACGATTGGTCCGAGTTCGATTTCCCGTCAAGCAATGGTGTTGGCGTCATTTTGACTATTATCCATACTATTTTATATACTAGGTGATTGCTATAGAGGAACCTTGTGCTTTTATTATAACTAATAGCCTGACTACTTTGTATGGCTAACTGAATGACTGCCCGACTCTCTGTGTGACTGTCTGTTCTGTACTTTAAGTATTGTTATAATACACAACGCGTACAGACTGTACTTAGTCCGTAATCAATAATATGAATGAACATTATTTATGTATGATTACTGAAAGGTAACAATTTCTTTAACGTATTATTGAGCTACAATCATTTATTGCTTAAGCCGACGGAGCGGAGCTTGTGTGTCGTGGAGTTTTTTCGAACGTTCCAGAACGTTCTGGAGGTATTTGCTAATGTCCTCGAACATTAAGCCCGAGATTATCCCGTTCGACGCACACCAGGTGGGGATTACCCGGTAATAGCTGAGAATGAGTGGGAACAACTTTGCTTTTACTTTGTTAACTCTTTTTATTCCGACTCGTATTCAATTCTCCAATAAATTCTTTACCAAAGTGTAACGGTAACATCACGCCTGTAATCCGCGATGTCGTATTTGGGGAGTGTAGTACACTCTCACGTTTAATTTACGTTCACGTCTCACTATGGAATAGGGGGTGAACCTGTTGCCATACACTAGGAGCAAATACAGACTGAGCCACTAAAAGAAATTCCTACTATAAAATCTAAGTTACAAAAATCGAACCCTGGACCTCTCAATTAGCTCTTAGATTAGAAGACCAACGAGGTGGACTTTAAAAAGTTAGACAAATAAATTCAATTTTCGTCATCCCACTGTTGGACACGGGTCCACTTCCACACTGGCCAAGTGACCGTTGGCACACTTCGCACGCCTTAGATAAGTCCAAGGTATGTTATTTCATAGGTAGTTTTCCTTGACCGTTATAGCAAGTGATATTTAATCATTAAATTATATCCCATATAGTTAATTCATTTAACCTTTGACTTGTATACTCCAGGGTTACTTACCTCCACTTCGTACCAAATTATAATTTCGAATTAAGATGTTAAATTAAGTGTACTTTCATTATTATATAAATATTTCGTTTTGGAATGTAAACATTCTTTTAAATACTACTAGGTACAAAGTATGATTTCATCAACTTTGTTACAGTTATATGTTTGTATATAATTAAAGGTATCATTACATTTGGTTCTGTTAAGCGAACCAGGCTATTTTTGATTGACACTTTATCCTACCCGTTAATTTCAGTGTCCTTATTCGTTCCGTCGCCATGCAGGTAGGTACCTGTCGGTCGGCGGTTCAAGGATTCATAGTTTCAGTTTTTCGATATTGTGATTCATTTATCGCAAAACCAATCGGTTTAGTCGTGTCGCGGTGCTGTAACACAGAAATGGCCAACGTAACACAGAAATTGCTCTTTTGTATACTACGGGCAATCGGATTTTGTTACGGTGCGACGGGCTTTGGAAATATACATACATACATACATACGGATATATCTATTCATATGCTGTATTTTTTCGATTGTAGGCATGGTGAATCCGATTTTGTTGATTGTAAATTTATTTGTAAGTGAAAATTTATTTATTGTGTGTGGAAATAAATTTTTTTTTTGTAAATTACAAATCGCTTGTAGAAGCAGGAGTTTTGGTACTAAAGTTCCTTATATTATATGATGAGCCCTAAGTAAGACATTAAAAATATTCTACCCCTAGGAGGCCAAAATAAGGGTTGAAAGTTCATGTTAAATTTTCTCGGTTTGTAAGTTAGCCACCTGTACGATTTACGCCTTTAGTTAAGAAGTGTTTATTGTAATGTACTGTTATATCAACTTATACGCGAGCAAAGCCTCGAACAAAAGCTCTTCGCTTACGTTCCAAATAGTAAACGTAAAATTATTGCAACAATACGCAAGCGAATAAAAATAAAAGACTGGTTATTCACTCTCATTATCCACATGATTACAACATTTCCGCAAATACAATACACTTAATTAAAATACCCCCGTGACGTATGTACATACTGTCCGCGTAGAAAACATGCTCAAAGCTCGAGGAAATCCCGTCGGCACTTGGAATAGGCGAACGAAGACAACGTTGTGCAGTCGCAATACTCGCAGTTATCTCGACCGGCGCGCGGCGGCGACACAGCCGTGCGGCGGTGTGCGACCGTATCAGGTGCGCCGAGCGACGGCCGTTAGCGAAATGTAACTAGCGCAATGTGTCCTATTCTACTCAGTCCAGATGGCTTCGCTTAAACGTATCACAAAAAATATAGTCCCTCTATACTACTACAAGTCTTATATCGTTTCAGTTTAAATTTTATTCAACTATGTATTTCGATTGTTACAATGATTCAACTATTGTATTTGTTATAGTTATTCAACTATTTCGATAGTTACCTGACATTGTCATTTAATTATTTCAATTGTATATGTGGCCCTAACAACAATACTAATGAAACGCACGTGAGTCCAGCCGGCTTAATTCTTAATAATGTGTAACACTCACGAAACATTTAACAATAAAATACTAATGATATTATTATTAGTATTGTTGCTAATATTTTCTGTGTACCTCAGTTTCGTTCGTAATTGTATGTTAGTTTATGGGATCTTCTAGAATAATACGTTATAATAATTTCCGAAGGTCCATTCATATTAAATAAAGTTTTTTTAATTTAATTGCCGATAATGAATAGCTTTAAACTATACTTGATATACGTACACCAAAGCCCGTTGAATAATACATGTCATATGCTATATTTTCAACATTAATTATACAATAGAAGTTTTTATATATAAAATAAAAAATATTTGTCATTAGTTTGTGTAACCGCAGCGTCCATAACACCGCGGTTGCATCATAACGGTAGTGAGCGGCGCAGGTGCATCAAAAGGTAGGAGCAATTTATGAAATGCAACGACTGTAATTTGGAAAATTCATTCTTAACTCAAGTGTCTCTCCTCCTACTAAATTTAGATCTAACTTGGTTTATTTCGTATCCATATAACGTCATTCTGGTAAATTTTGTATGTATGTTCATTTTTGTATTTTTTTCCCCTTTGCTCAGTATACCTAAAAATAAACACCTTTTAGAGTTGATTCTGTGACGTATTTATTCCAAGATTTAAACTAAAAGTGAGAATTTTTGATATTTTAGTGAATTACTAAGAATATTTTGCTATATCAAGCTTTACGTACAACAATGTTGTTAGCCAAAACAAAGAGTATTACCTCCTCGGTTACTTATTCACGTGGCCACTATGTGAAATGAGCAGATACAAAATATATGGCGTCGCCGCGATGTCATCATAATGAAAAAAAGTACATGCGCTTGATATGAAATTTAGTACTAGTAATTTGCTCTCCCAAATCGGCGTACAATGTATGAAGACAGTGATGAATGTAGAAGCGTGGCAGATTTGGAAAGATAAAGAGATGGAATTGGAATGATAGAGAGATGGAATTGGAATGATATTCGGCACGCGGTGCTCTCTGCCTACCCCGTAAACAACCTGTCTAGAAAATACAAGACTGATAATAGTTACGCAGTGCATAAGATACGTTGAGTTATAGGTGCAAATTGTTTTATGAATTGAAACATGACTAATCTGATTGGTATTTAATCTGTAAATCGTAATTAAATTTTATACAGATACATTTTGAAAATGTTATACAATCTACCCGTATTCCACTGTGGCTATGTACTAACATTTAACTTTATCATTGGAATACTAATAATACATAACACTTGCAATAAATACAATTGCGGAGCCCAAGACAGACCGGGCCTGCGGCGCACTATTGACACCTAGAAAACCATAAATAAAATAATTTATGACTATAGTTGGTTGAAAAATAAACATATATAAACCGCCTGTTGCTATCATTAAAAACGGCAAAGTTAACATTTCATGCTACAACATCATTAACGCTTTACATCCCGAAAAAACATTTCTCTAACGGACTTTAGAAGTAGCAAAAAAACCAAAAAAAAACTATAAAAATTGCTGAAAAAAAAATTGTCAGTAATTTAAGTGAGTCGTAGCGAAGGCCGCGTTTTTATTTATTTAGATTCAAGGATCGCGTTCGGGATTCCGTTTGGCTGTAAAAGAAGTTTCAGAAAGAGCCCGTTACTTTTTTACGTTTACGAGCGCGATGCGTAAAAACTACGTTGTGTATTTTTACAGCGCGCCGTGTTTCGACTGTTCGAATGCCGTAGCACGGCGTAGCAGTGTTGGGTGAACGTGACTCCCGCGTAGAGGATTTTGATGGATAACCTTAATTTTTATGTAGCAATCTCTTTATGCTCGTACGGTACAGGAGAAACATACATGTATGTATGTATGTAAGCAAACTTGCACGTCCTGTCATAAGTTCATTTTGTTTTGACGACTGTTGTGTTTGTTAATTTGTATTCAATGAAAGGAATTAATCCTTGCTCCGATTTGTATGTGTGTTTGATAAAAGTAGAACAGTTGCATAGAATGGTTATAGATGTCGTTAATGAAACGGATTCAGCTTCAAAAAATGGGACGTACCGCCATTTTTGTCAATTTTATCCAACAATAGTCGTTACCAGAGTTGAGTATCCACTTGCAACTATAATTCGATTCAATGCAATAAGTACTTATTTGACAATACAATAATGTTGTGCTTAGTTCGAACTAATTATGTAATTTCAATTCAAATGTTTTGTTTCAATGTACCGTTGAAATACATACGTACTCTTGGCGAATGTTAGAATTGAATTGATTCAAAATATGTTTTATTTCTATTAATTACGATATGTAATTATAGATATATAACGGATATGTAGACAAATAGGTACGAAGTGGAAATATGGAAAATAATTTTAGGGCACATAGTTATCTTGTTCGATATTGTACAATTGAAAGCTGAGAAGAAAAATATTGAGTAGTACTGAGTTCGGATATTACCGGTTCCCTTCAAGTTGTTAAAGATGTTTTGCGGTTCTTTCAAAGAGATCAGTGTTGTAGCTAAATGATTAGGTAAATGAATAAGTAACATAAGATGGATTATGTAATAATCTGTAAACGTGAATATAGCCTTATTGATATAAATTTTTACCTTTCTATCATATTTCCAAGACGGTGGGTAGGAAGATTATAAACAGACATTGCATTGTTTCTCAATAATAGTTACAATAGTACCTATCCCGAGGTAGTAGCAGTCGCTTTTACCTATTTTCTGCTAAACTGGTGGACTTAATATTTATGTATATACATCTGACTAAAAATTGATGAAAATATATTTATAAATATAGTTAGAAATTGATAAAAATATAGTTAGAAATTGATAAAAATATAGTTAGAAATTGATAAAAATATAGTTATAAATATAGTTAGAAAATATACATAGAAGTTCATGTCCCATGTTGCTAACAGCCTGTACCATTTCGAGTAGGTGTCCAACCGGTCGGTCACAAGTTCGTAAACAGTCTTAACGGCCCCCGTCAAGGTTTAACGGCTGACGATAACAACGCAGACCGAGCCCTTAAAGCGCCCTTTACACGTCAAGAAAAACAAAGCTCACGAAAATTCGCCATTAACAATCACCCTTTCAAAATCCAATCGCCCCCTTTGTTGCCCAAATGACATTGTTGACGGATATCCCCCCCCCCCCCCCCCCCCCCCCCCCCCCCCCCCCCCCCCCCCCGCCCCGCCCCGGACCCGCCCCCG
>DWTO01002271.1:0-14308 GCA_018244755.1 Jemadia pseudognetus
TGGAGCATTGATCGTGTTAGAACAAAATCGTGAGGTGATCGTAGCCAGACAGCCGACAGAACGTACACATGCATGTAAATGTCTAAATAAATACATTATTTATATAAATTTTACTAGCTGTGTCCGCGACTTTGTACGCATAGATTTCCATTCCGATAAAAAGTACCTTATATACTTACTAATGTATAAATTATAACCCTTGTAAGTTTCATCAAATTCCGTGCAGTAGTTTTTACGTGAAGGATTAAAAGTGCTTTGTATACCTTCCCACGCGGGGCCGTATCGCGTTCAAATGACTGGTTTCCAGCCTAAAATGAACCCTATTTAATATAATTGATCATATAGATCTAAGCTCTATTTTTCTTGGTACTTTTACGTCATTGACATAAATTGACGTAACTTCTTTATTTCTTAACTTAAAATTAATACTGCCCGACTCGGGGTTAATCTTAAGACCTCGAATATTTCGTTTAATAATAGTTCGAATTATTTGAAATGATTTATTTCGTCAAACAAAGCAACGGGGAATCTTCTTTGTTGATGTTTAAATTATTTTAATACTAAAACGCCATCGATTTCCACATTTTGAAAGGAGCTATAACCGGTTGTAAACATGCCTTACTTTACTGTTTTCGTTAGCGAGTAAATCTTACATCGTACATCGTTGTCTGAGGCAAAAGAGAATAAATCAGACCCGAGACCGTTGACACAGGCTTTTAGCATCCTCCACGGCTCCATTAACGCACGCACTGGAGTGCATCTTTGATGCTCTGCTGTTTCAAAGTCCGCAAATGGATTTTTAAAACGTCTCTCCAGAGATGTAATTATAATATGAGACAGCGGTTTGCGGGACCCGTTGAGAGTTCTGCAAAATATATTTACAATTTGATGTTTGTTTATTGTTGTGTATGTTTTATATTTCAAGTTTTTGAAAGAAAACCTTTGTATTGTAAACATCCAATTGCATGATTAAATTGTTCAAGAATGAAATGATCTGTCTGCGTGCGTATACCTCGAAATATACACACTTTGGCTGTTTAAAACAAAAGTGGATTGACATATACTAGGCAGGAGTGCTACGCTCTAGGCAGGTTTTCCACATGTCACGTGATATCGGATATTCAGTGAGACCTTTTATCCAAAATTAAGCAATGCCGTAGTTCAATCTGAGTTCACCGATTATTTTCATAATCTTAACTATTAATAATATAGAATGTCTGTCATACGCTTTAAGTGTAAAAAAAACACAATATCGTTTACAGTGGCCATTACGCAATAAAACCGTGCACAAAGAGTTTATAATGTTTTTAGCAGATGAGCTGAAGCGAAAGTTTTCTTCAAAGCGAAATACCCAACTTTTATCGAGATCGTATGTCAGCATATAAGATCAACTAGTTCGTAATACTATGATGTCTAGATTAACAACAAACTTACAAACAATCTATTATAAATCTATTACACTCTTCCACAAAATCAACAATGAAAATCATTCGTAAAACAATTCATTGAACCCTTTCTTTATTTTTAAGAAAAATAAAACATTTCTTAATCTCCGTCATATTTTCGTTTGATTGGTAAGGGCCTAAGGCGAAAACATGACGTTATGTAATTGTTAATGTAATAAATGAAAAACATTGTCTGTCAGCCACCTGTGACGCCGTCTTGTGGATAAAGAAAAGATTACATCTGAGCTACCACTTTATGTTGAACTGTGGCTTTAATTTAAAATATTTTGCTTACAAGTAATATATCCCAAGAAAATGCTTACATCTTTTTCTGTATATTTATGTTTCAAGAAGTGTATGAGCGATGTCGATAGCGAAATTACGATATAAATCGATTACTATTTAAACTCTGTAGGAGAAACTTTTTCTTGCGGTACATGATGATGTACATCAGTCTGTGTCAATCCAGTATTTCCGTTTGTACGATGTCCAGCTTACCATATCCAGCTTGTGCATGCAGCTGTTCGCAGATCGTCAGCATATCATGCATGGAGATAATAAATCTATGAATAATCACGTAGCGCTGGCATAATATAGCAGCCGTTAAATAAAGTACTAATCAAAAATAATTATATTAACGTATAATTTTGTCACGCTATTTTTCTAGACTAAAATAAGCAGCTTTATTGTTTACTTGTTTTTAAATTCTATAGAAACAGACACCTGCCAAGAAATTTCGCCGCCTTGAGGATTGTAAAAAGATTCCTTGCCAATCTCTGTTCTGAGATGCGACCATTTTACTCTGAACTCTGTTATTATAACGGCGGCATTAGGAGAAAAACTGCCACGTCTTTTTATATTCAATTCGCTAATAAAAATAGCATCAATTTTAAGGACGTCACATTTAATGTTGCTTTTTATTATTTTTTCTTTTTAATTGTCACATTATAGATATTAGAAAGTCAACGGATATTGAAAACGACTAAAAGTATATTAAAATAGCCTTATCGTAGTAAAGTTTAGTCCTATTTAAATGATAGCAGTTTATCAAACCCCTTCAATAAATAATCAACAATCAATATTGTTACCTATAATATGTGTGATGTGTGTCTAACGCGTATGAAGTCTCCCTTTCAGCGCTTGGACATCGTGGCAGACTATGTCCTTACTCTTTTCATTCTTAGAAAAGACCCATCTCCAACAGTAGAACGATAAAAACTTCGATAATGGCAACAAATTACCGTTAACAAACAAGATACTATTAAGCGAATGCTATAGGCACCACTACGTTAAAATTAATGAACGACTACCAACACAAAGTCGTAAATTGTACCAATAAAATGGTTTATTAATTTCGTACCATATTTCATTTCGTAAACTAATTAACTAACCCTAACTAATCTAGCCACAAATTAGATTTATAATGCAATGGCAATAGCTTAATTGAAATTTTACGTCCAAAGTGAATAAATAGAAATACATAGGTATTTCAGATGTCACTGTTATAAATTTCGTAAGAAACGTTGTCCCCTTATGAATATACATTATTTACCTTGTATATCAGTTCCCTATATTACACATAATTACATTACTTGCTTTTTCTTGTTAATACATTGAGAATACCTGTTAACCTCTTCTTTCTTTTATAGTCTTTTTGACAATCACGTCAGGAGATGATGAAAGTTTGGAAATTATAATATAATATAAAAATTAAATTTAAAGATTTTCTCAGGACGTCTTCCTAAACTTTATACCAAGTTATATTAATGTTCCAAAATTTGCACCTAGATACCTTGCACGATCAAAGCCTAGTGCACGGAATTTGAACCCCAGACCACCAAAGTGTAAGGCTGCAATATAAACTACTTCTACTCACTGGGTTTGCGCGTATAATAAAAGTTCTAGACATAATATCTTTTGTTAAATGTAAAATGAGCAACTGATATTTTACTTTCCTTAACCCAGTAAGTAATATCTTAAGGATTTTGGCTGTAGGTATTTGCGCCTTAAATTTAAATCCAGCACAAAATATTTTACCATAATACGCGAACCGAAATTCCCATTTAGTGCCGCAGTGCACTTAAATAATTGGAAAATAAGAAAAGTCTAAACGAAATGGAAACAAAGCACAATTTTATTGTCTCGTGCCGTGGATCAAGTTATACTGGCAATAACAAAATGAGTTTCTAAAGTTACTCTCGCCTTGCGGTGAAGTTACTTGTGAGACTTTATTAGGGGCAATCACAACGTATGGTATAGTTTCTAAACTCTCAGTACCCTTATGTGGGAGGATTATGTGCACTGAGTACTTTTATGGTGTACCTACCTACTTATAATATAATTATAATATGTATATACGCACTTCATAGCATTATAAAATATTGAAACCCAACTTCAGATATTCTGTAAATATCTTGTTTTCTTTCGTTTTAAAAGAAATAAATTTTAAAAACATTCGATAAGCCGATATGCCATCTGACATGTTGTGTAATAAAAACCACTCATACATACATGTACTTGAATTTCCAATATTATAGTTTTAAAATGGTTTTTAATATAGACATTATTTTTGAGTACAAACTGCTTTAGGCAAGAAATGTTCTTCATTTATTTTTTGTGAAACGCAGAAGTTTATACTGCTTACGTAAATGTTATTAACGCGAAAACATTTTAAAACGATGAATTTGAGGATTTTAAACGTCCTTTTTCTCTGTAAGAGTGAAGTGCTCCCTTCCAATATGCTTTTGAAATGAAGCCCCACATTTGAGTTCATTAAGTTTCGTCTTAGTTCAGTTGCTCTGACAGAAGAAATCGTCATTGGTATCGTATATGAATTTTCCTTTAAGATAAATTACGAGTTATCCACAACGATATTAGAGGACATTCTAAGATTAGTATGAGTTCAACTCAAAAGTATATACATATATGCATTGTTATTTAAGCCATGAAACTCCATCACAGAACTACTCATTAATAATTATGTACCTACATACTTTCATATTAGCAATTGTTGAAAAACAATAGTTCCATGTTCCTAAAAGGACTTCCTAAAAACATTGAACCCATTATACTTGTAGGGCAGAATTATGAAATAATATGAAAATATTAATGTGGATGCCAAATAAAATAAATTCTTAACAGTTTTGGCACGGTTTATTTTAAAACATCTACATTTTAACACAATGTCTTATATAGACAATAAGTATACGAGAATGTACGAGGATAATAAGAAAAACAGCAGTGTCGCTAAATGCACTGCGACTTAATTGAAGCGGGCTAGTCCCCTGCATACCGGAATATTTGGGCTGACCCATTTTTGTACGGCGACGCTGTTTTTAAGTAAATGAACAGAGGTCCTGTAGTCTGGCCTTTTGAAACATTTTCCACACTGAATATTTGTTGTATCATTATAGCTGGGGACTGCTAGGTTGATGTACATCGATTTCCAGGCTTCCTAACTTGACCGGTTACATATATTACGAAAGGTCAGGAGTAAGATCAGACCTAGTTCTGGAATTGCGTAGTAACAGAACTACTTTATATTTTCAATACATTATGTACATTGCAAAGCATTATGCACATTATTTTGAGAACGTAATAACTCACACGGACTCAAACATTACGAAATATTTTGGACATTATTTTAATGTAACAATTGTTTACGAAAGTAACAATAAATATCACTAGAATTGTTTGAGATCAAATTGTTGTTTTGTAATCTACACGTTAAGATACTATGACATTATCAAATATACATCTCCAAATAATTCAAGCTCGACGAATACGAAATATTTTGGGATCCCCATTTTATGAGGACCGGGTTTTTAAGTAAATGAAGGAAAAATCCCTTAGCTTGGTGACGCTTTTAAAAGATTTTCAGACTCACCTTTTTTAACACATTTTCTGTCCATTGTCTGAAACATTTCTATAGATACGAGTATGTATGAGTATCTATTCATTTTTAGATTTCAGATTAGTAACTAAAACATATTGCATGTAATTTATATCATTATATTTCATCATGATAAAAAGTAAAATAATTATATTAATATAATGTTCATCGTACAATGACTATTATTTGTCACAACATATTTCATTATTTGCTTAAAATATATGACTCACAAAATAAGACTGTCGTGAGCCAGTTAAGGTTTGTAGGAGCTCACGAGAACCCGTGTGGAGAAAAACCTAGGATTTTAATCATATAAATATTCACCGTCAATAACCCTTTTACCGTTATGTTAGTCGCCTCACAGAAAAACATTTGCGTTTATGGATCAAATCGATTTATATTTTTCAGGGGACCGCTACACGAATGTCACATGAAAGACCATTTATTTGATTTTGCCGTGTAATGCGTACATTTTAATAAAAATATTACCGTTGGCCACGAAAACCGTGTTACAAAAAGACTAGCGATTTCCACGAAATGCTGGCCAACGTAATTGAAGCGCCAAGTTCTAGCTCGGAATATTTTCGAGAGGGTTATTTTTGTATGGAGCGCATTTTTCGAGCAAATGAAGGTGACTCACGTACCAACAATATCCAGCTTGGTATTGGTGTTGACATATGTATGTTACGTTATATTACTTAAATATGTCACGTTTATGTATATTTTCAAAATTAGAATATTCTCTAATATTATTTCAAAATTTATGGATTTGTGCTCGGTGTATGGTGACGGAATTCCATGGGATATTAACATAACATGAGAAAAGTGTGAAAACACTTCCGCTTCTCTGTGTACCCATTCAGAGAAAAACAGGCTTGATATTATTTTTAATTTATTGTAAAACCAAAATATTTCTCCGAAGTGTTAGTACCAGTAAGTCGAATTCTTGGGGTGTTATTGATCTTACCTATTGAACATATCGAAACAGATATTTGTTTCCTACAGAAACTAAATACCACAAACCAAAAAATGAAAGAAAAAATATTATGTTCATAATTTTTTATTATAATAATAAAGTATGTATCACATTCAAAAGCGAATTAAAACCAAGTAAATTGGTTGCTTTTCCTACAGCCTAATGCATAATACTATATCTCGATATGGACGTACATACATTAGGTAATAAAATATAAGTATTATTGTAGAGAATCCTTCAAATTTTCAAAGGTCATTTGTATCTCCATAGCAATAGCAGTTAGAGCCATTTTTACATCAACAGTTTACAAGGGTCCTTAGAGCTGTCTGAGGGTATTGATAATTCATGATATCTGTAACACATATCCGGTATCTGCGCGTATCACCTCCAAACGTATAACAATCAATAGATTAGACTAGAAAAAATATGGTTTATTACCAAAAACACAATGGAAATGCACAATAATTAAACACAGCAGAAGGTACTTTTATTAGCAAAATGCCACAAGTCAACTTTGCTAACGCGGAATACAGATCCTGATACGTTTTTAAGTAACGATGTAAATGTACAGTGTACTATCGGTAAGTACATAAACCACACGATAACCATCGAACCATAGCCATTAGTAAGAACTAAATATTACAATATACACACACTTTACATTGTATTTATCAAAGTTCTTTAACCGATACAAATTCCAAAAGCTAAATTATTTTTTCAAACAATGGAAACCAGCAAATGTTTTTTCTTAATTAAAAATATGTAATTTCTCTTTTACTTAAAATAAATTATCGTAAAAAATTATATTTAGCGAGGCATGCGTTTTGTAGATCCTTGTATTTCCCACACCAATCTGGTTAATGGCACTGAAATGGCCGCGTGGACAATTTCCAAAGCGTGCGATAAATTGTAAAACGGAAATTAAAACTCTCTATGATTTCTCAACAAGTATTTTAACTTAACACTTTATTTTATTTTAACACTTATTGAAACTGTATTTTGTTTGTATCAAAATATCATTTAAAATAGTGGCTGCTGAAAAGCTTAAAAAAGGACACAGCCCTCTTGTACGATTTCATACTAAGTACTTTTTACCCAGTTTACTAACAATAAGCTTTTACAAAATAGTGTCTGATAGAATTAACCAACAACTTTATATTTAAGAACTATGGAAAAACAATACCTACTGTCACATTAACACACATAACGAAGGCCTGAAATTAGATTCGAGAAGGAATGAGCAAAGGAAACTCTACGGTTTCAAAACATACCAATAAAATGTGTGTCACCTATTCCGAGAGTGTACATTCATGCGCTCTGAAGTAGGAACTCGTTCAGGCGATAATTTGAGAACTAGAATATTTTACACGGATTTCTTACAATACTCGTATTTACGAGCCCATGCTTGGAAAGATGGTTATGCTGATTGTAACCTTTCAATATATAAAACTGAGAAGTGTATTATCTTTTTAAATATTTCAGTATTTAAAGGGCCCAGGGCCAAAGTGCATAAAAAAACGTTACGTTTAAGCCAGATATTAAGACGGTGCGCTTTTTTCCGAATAAAAGTAGTACAAAACCGCAGTCAACCTTAATGTTGATAGTTAGCATGTTGTTGTTGTAATGTTGATAGTTAGTAGTGAAACTCTGTTCAAAATAGTTACTATACGGCTGCGGCTACACATGGCTGTTATAAATTGCCGACTTGGAATTACTTGATATTAAATCGTCACTGCAATCTATATAATATGGTTTACCGAAATCGGCGAAAGCTTTGCTATATTTTAAAATATATACATATATTAAGTCGCGATATCAGATAAACCTTAATACAGGTGTCAGCGAGGCTCATGTACTGTGACTTGCAACTGAAGTATGTATGTGTATTAAATGAATGCAAAACTATGCCGCTTGTATTCATTATAAACATGTTTATTCTAATAACAAACAATGGGATAACAATAACAACAGCCCATAAACAAGTACAGGAATGTCGGGATCTTTATGACCCATATTTAAAAACTTTAGAAGCACGATAGCTCTAGCAAGAATACGTTGCTCGATTTCTTTAAGAAGGTTCTCGAATAAACGTCAGCGAAAATATACCTCTTAACACATATTCAGCCATCCCTTATTGGGAATTATTATGAGATTTTTCTAAGCTTTATTTTCAAGCCTCGTGTTTGAGTAAGAGAGAGATTTAGTAATGAAAATATTCCCGGATATTAATATTCCCTTAACGTTGCAATAACTATTTACAAAGATAATAAATATTATACTACTGCCAGTACGCTTATACTAATCACAACTACTCCACTATTATATATTTAAATGTATTATTTTTTATATTGATCCAATAATTCCCAAGGAACTTTTATTACCACTTTAATAAAGTGTGCAATTAAACTGTAATTAAAAACTATCTATTGAAACGAAATTTTCACAGCTGTAGATAATTTAATAGATGTTTACTACTTACATTGTTAATACTCAAGCTCAAACCACATACCTAATATGCAGGTAAGCATGCATATTTGAGCGGTAATGTAAATTTTCAAACCGAACACATTTAAAATAGTCCCCGCATTTTTTAACTCGTGGCGTTAAATCGTCGCGCGCTTACGTTAATGTATCGGTTGGAATAATACTGTTTTGCCGACGATTTTGCGTTTTGATGTTTTGCACCGTTTCGTTTTTAATTCACGCCGAGAACCCGCTCGGTTTTCCGTTTCGTTAATTCCAGGTTACGCAAAAACGGAAAACTCGAATCCTGTATCGCTAACATTGGTTTTTATTTTTAACGGAAATTCGAAATTCGAATGGGAAAAGTATGGCAAAACCACACGATTGGTTTATTGAGTGATGCAGGTATGCAGTTAGGACTTGAAATTTAAAATTTATCGTTTTTGTAAGTCATTGTGTTAGTCTCAGTATTTCATAAAATACATTATACGACCGTTTTAAAAACATTAATTATAATTCACTCCTTACTTTATTAAAACTGTGCGAATATCATTCTTTTTTATGTGTTGATGTTTTTAAGTTAATGGATGGTCTAAATATTACTTCACTAGAATTATAACTTATAGACGTAGTTCTTATCTGGTAGATGTCCCAATAACCCGAAACTGTTTGTTTCCACGTTTCTTATCCAGACGGCTAGAGTCTAGACCCGCTCTGCCAGCGTCTGTATGTCGAGACATATATAACCTAGGTCTTTACAAAGCAAGGTTGAATAGGCTTTCCGTAGTCAAACACGATTGCGGGTAAATGCTATTCTGTCACTTAATAAAAAAGACATTTGAGACTAAAAGTAAGCTCATTTGGCTCTTAAATATCTATAAGCAGCGATGACTGCTACAAAACACACCGTCTACAGACATTAAGTTTTATGTATCACACAAAACAAAACGTGCAAATAGTTTATTACATGTGAGTGAGCCTCCTGTTCCATAACGTTTAAACAGCTTAAATCCCGCCGTACAAAAATCATATTTAATTCTGCTCTACAGAGCAAATAATCCAGTGAATTCTTTTGGTACCGTTAAATCCTATTTATATCGCTCCCTCCCATCATACGTTAGAGAGGGATGAAGTTTAAGAGTGCCCTATGAGTACCATGACGTCCACGCTAATGTGGCACTAGGTTAAGGACATTCGATTAGCAAAACCGTAATTCGCTTCGACAAAGTCGTAAATAAACATTACCTATTATCAAACCTTAATGCAAATATCCGCTGCCTTCCACTACGCTGAAATAGAATTATCATTAACAGCCTATATTTTAATCCTTTTTCTGAACTAAGACTTCTGGCATTGAAGCACTCACATCTGAAACTCGGCTTAAAGAAACGTATATAATTTATAGTTTGAAAATGGAATACGCGTTTTCTTTTTTTGTTTTGTGACTAAACTGGGTGTCAGACTAATACATTAAAAATCACTTGTAATCCCGCAAATGTTTATGTTTAATTATAGTTTTAATAATCTGTAATTATAGTTTAATAGTAACATAACACGCACATTAACATGGACTCATAATGGACGAAATCATGGACATCATGGACGAAAATAGGCTCATCGCTACAACATGGGCTTTATAACATGACTGCTGAAATATTTAAACGCTACTATCCTCTATTTACTAAATTTATTACTAAATTATTCAATTACAACAAAAAGCATATCAATACGAACTTCTTTTTCATTTAAAATCAGGCCTGCTCGCCCCACTGAGTGATTTCAGAAAATCCTTTCTGAAAGGCCGTCGAATTAGGGCCCTAAGTAAACAGGATTACCTTATATTTGTACATTCTCGGGATATGTTTTATTTGAAGGCCCTGGAGAATTCCATTTACATTTTACTAAAAGGGCCTTTGGCCCGCACTTTGTTTACTCGCGTAATTATATATGCACTTCTTGGACCTTGAATTTTAATCAATCTTTCATTTTACTGTTATTACAATATCTTCGCGCCAGGTCTCCTCCGAGACAGGTAGAGAGCAGAGATCTAAATATCTCTCTCTATCTATCCATCATTTTCTTCATATGTACATTCACACGGTTTTCGGTTTAATATTATGTCATCTTTTTTAAGCTTGGACACAACCCGCGGTGTGACGCGTGTGTGCGCAACTGGACTTTAAATATCGCAATACATTTACGGATTACTTGTAATTGACTGTGTTTTTAATCTCAGTGTCTATTGGATTATACTTGCATTAAGACAATTGCTGTTATTACATATGTATATACAGCTTAAAAATTAAATAATTAAATATAGCACTATAATTTAAAATTTTACTGCTTGCTAAATACAAAATAACACATTTATCTACGTATATACATACATGTATGTACAATATATATGATTAAATGTATACCGATTTGTACCCACATTTGGTTTCCAATATTACTCACTGCTGCTTACATTTAGATTTACGTAATTATGAGAATACAAGTCCTTTGGTCTGATTTCCCCAATATAACATACAGTTTTATAATTTTACTAACAGTGGAAGTAATCCTAACTACACACGTTGGCGGTAACGTATTACTTATTGCGTATGTCGAGGAAGCACTGCCATACGACAATAATTAAGACAAGGGATAGTTTCCCAAAGTATTCAAACTGTATACAATTAATTCAAACTAAGTTTCATTATCAATTCGCCCGCATCATTGAATTATTTTGTGTATAATTGAATTGTAATTGAGTAGATAATTATACATACATGCATATCTTCAGGGCAGATTCCTTACGGGGTAGGCAGAGAGCACCGAGTGTCAAATATCTCTGTCCATACAGAGCTGCCGCGCTTCTTCTACATTCATCACTCTCTTCATACATGCACACCGGTTTCGAAGACTTCTGACTCCCCATCAGCCGGTATTGTTCTAGAATTTCTTTAGAACCTATTTGTTCTAGAATTCTTAACATAATAATTCAATATTTTCGTAGATAATTATTTTACATACATATACATTATAGTGTTAAAAAATCAAATCAAATAATCACTACAAACTAAAGTAAAATTCTTAGCAGAGTTGATTTTTCTTTATGAATAGCCTTTCGTTTAGTCAAATCTTACCTCGTGATAAATAAGGTCACAGCTTAATATGTATATAATATAGCATGCTGGCCTATAAAGTGGTTGTCGATATCTTCAAATTTGACTGTAAATCACCGGTTTGAACTACATATTTTCATTACATAATAACTATTAAATAAAAATGCTATTATCCAATCGCTTGATTAGACATCAATCGCTACCTCTTATAATAAGCTTCAGGCCTTCGCAGTCTATACCCAGCAGTTGGAAGTAATGAATTTTAACGAATACAAAAACTTAATATGCTAAAGTATGAAGCCACACAAATTCTTGAAAATATTTAAGAAATTGTTTATGAAGAGAATATTGTCGCCAGCTTCATATTTTGCGAGAGTAAATCTTTTGTCCTTGGAATTCAATGGCCCGTGGCAAGTTAAAATCATAATAAACGAATACGACGAAAACTTATAGAAGCTGGATGTGATAACGTTATATATATTTTTATTGTACCTTATGCCACTCCATTCCCGTCGGTAAATGTGTTTCTGTTTTCAATAGAACACATGATTATGTTGATATATTTGGCATTTGTTAAAATACAAAGGGAAAGCACACGTATATCGAGAACGGAGACACTAAGCCATGTAATGAATCCTATAAATTCTGTGAGGCAATTTAGTTATTAAGACCTTATATTTTATCGCTTCGGTGTCATAAGTAAAAGGCACCTGTCAAATATATAGGCGTTAGTGCTGAAGCAATTTTAATAATATATGTTTTAAGAAAGGGAAATTTGATTGAAAATTAATTGCCTACCCCGCAAGGGACCCGGCGTGATGATATGTATACATGTATGTATGTTTTAAGAAACAACAAACGTATCATGTAAAAGAAACTACGAGAAAATAAGTACATATACATATATTTCTTTTTTTTATAAAATACGAATTTTACTTTTACACATAAAATAAGATTTCCAGTTGTCAGAGTCGCATAATTTTCCAGTTTCTATCCAAACATATTTACAAAGATACCCGGGTCTGCGCATAAAAAGTCGTAAACTCACATAAATATGAGTGACGATTGTAACTTTTTTATATCACCGACACGTGCTTTTGAGCTGTTTCTACTACAAACGTTAAATTAAATTACTCTCGAAAAACTGCTAAATGTAGCAATTTAAACCATTCGCAAAAGTAATAGCATACAGGTATAGATTTCAGTTTTTCGCACCGGGCGACTGGGGTACAAATTATCATCTACTATTTTTATCAATATACAGTTAGCAATGTTCCACGCTGGCCAAGTAGCGTGTCAACAATATGGGAAATTCTAAGAGAAATATGTTTCCTCACGATGTTTTCCTTCGCCGTTAGGGCAGTTATTTAGGGATATATTATCCGTAAAACGTTCGTAATGGCTTACGTTAGGAGTGCATAACAGGGTAGTAAACTCAGAACATAAAAACGAAAGACCGAAATGTAAACAACTAAGCTATCACTGCTTTTATGCATTGATGCTTACGGACATTTACCGATGTGGATTGTCACTTCAATTAACTTTAAATCGTTAGGCAGACACAAAATACGCCATGCTATGCCAAGCCTTGAGCTATAGAAATTGTTTGCTAACCAATCCAACCCTCTGTTCAGTTTGAAAAACGACCAGATATAAAAAAACGTCACATTCGACCTCCTATCGGTTAATAGGAAACCAGTAGCCAGTAGCCTCGACCCCGATTCAAAATTTTCCTGATAACCAAGAAGAAGAATGAAACATGTTGTAAATCATCTATTCTACTGATAATATGTATACTAATAGGTAGTGATCTGCATTTAAATTTCAACCTCGGGCCGGTAATAGATGCATAGCTGGTCTTGAAATTTAAATTTCAAAGAGATGGAAATAGATTCTGTTACCTACCACCTTATTCTACAACTAAGTAACAATGCTAATGAGTTCGATTGTAAAAAGTACATACAAAATTGACATCATTAAACTATTGTAATGATTCGTCGTAACGATATTAGTTATTAATAATCATAAGCCAATTAACACCAAGGCAATTCACCAAAAATTCACTTTTATAACACATTTTACAGTACTTAAAATTACGCCTTAAAAACAGTGAAAATGCGATAATTATAAAGCGAATCCCTTTTAAGCTTTCATCTTCTTATGTAGTTATTTATTATCATCTATTTACATAGTTCCTTTCATAGTTCCACTGTAAGACACGAGTCTTCTCTCAGAATGAGAAAAGTTAACACCATTGTCTCACGCTGGCCTAGTGTGTATTGGTAGAATTTACACGGCAGGGTAGGCAGAAGTAAAGGATATTCTCAGGCTGCGTTCCTGACAAACATTTTTACTTTTTCTGATGCTGTCATTATACACAAAGACTAGTCTATGAAAGGTTATTTTGGGCTAACTTTCTTCTACC
>DWTO01002272.1:0-14307 GCA_018244755.1 Jemadia pseudognetus
GCAATAGGCTCACCACCTATTCCATAGTGGGACGTAAACGTAACTGGTGAAACGTGGGAGTGTTCTGCATTCCTCTGTGCACCTTACAGGCGTGATATTACGTATTTATTCCAATAACATTGTGAACAGCGTATTCGTTGTGTGAGGATTTCGCGCCCAACGAGCTGTGCGCGCACCACTGCATTCCCGTGCCGGGCTCTTACCGCTGCGAGTGCAACCCTGGCTTCCGGCTCATGTCCGATGGAAGGAATTGTATGGAGGTAATATTACCAACATTTAGGTCATATTTTTTTGTAGGTCCTCATTATCATTAGTCTGCTGTTGTCCGCTGCTAGACGTGGGCCTCCTCTGAGGGGTTATGTTCATAATTTATTTAATAAGTACAAACTGAATAGCATAACCAATTTTTTATCGACCCTTTTATGGTTCTACAAGAGGAATACGCGTGTCCTCTCATAATGAGACCATTAACGCTTCTGTCTGCCGCGGCGGCCTTTATTTAGACTCTAAACGTACGTTTGATAAAAAGGTGCGTGGCGGGATTCGTAACCGGGCTTCCGGAGTGACAGGTTAAATTTCAAACCACTAGGTCATCACAGCTTTTTTAATTATGGAATTTAATATTTTATCAGATGTAAATGTATAAAATCTTAAACAATTATTTATTTTATTGAATTACATGTGAATGAAATCGTTTATTTTTAGCAGGTACTACAATCCTAGAGATATATCCTAGAGATATATCCTAGAGATATATCCTAGAGATATATCCTAGGGATATGTCCTAGAGATATATCCTAGAGATATATATTGTAGAGATATATATCGTAGAGATATACCCTAGAGATATAATATGTATATCAAATGTCCACCTGCAAGACTTGTTTCCTGTCAGCTCGAACAATGATTCACAATTCGTTTCCGCGTACAGGCACACTTTAGCCAAACCTCTCTTCTCCTACGAGACCTACAATTTTTAAAAGCAGACAACATATTACAGATTACGAAGAACAGATGTAAGCCCCATAACCCCTGCCAGCACAAATGCAACGACAATGGCGTGGAAGTGAAATGCTCGTGCAGACGAGGGTACCAGCTCATGGCGGATGGCAAGTCTTGTGAGGGTAAGCGTCGCACAGTGAAGCGATTTTGAAGATTCATTAGTATAGTCGACTGTCTCGACGTCGAATGGTTGTGAGCGCGTCTGTAATCAAAATGTCCTGGGTTTAAATCCCAGGGCGAGCACTATTGGATTTTTCGAAATAAGATTTCCTAGTCATGTCTCGGAGTCTGTATCTATACCCTATGTATAGCAATACGCTCACCACCGATTACATAGTGGGACATAAACTGGTGAAACGTGAAGGTATACTATACTCCTCTGCCTATTATTTCGGGGAATACAGTCGTGACGTTACGCTACGATAGATAGTCGTGCTCACTACCGACACTTTCAAAGAGAGGTAATTATTAATTCCAATGCAAAGTCAATAAAACCATTTCCGGCAGATATCGACGAATGCCTCCTGGACACTCCAGTTTGTCTTCCGAACACCCAATGCCACAATGTGCACGGCTCCTACAAGTGTATCCCGATAAAAAGTCCGAAGAATGATGTGGAGAAGGGTCAGTGCCCCCCGGGGTTCTCCAGGAACTTGAACAATAATGCTTGCGATGGTATGTGACTTAACCCAATATCTTACGAAATTAATAGCTTACAAAGTAACGGAAAAAGCATTGAAATATTTTGAAAATTTGATTTCGTAAAATTTGTCCCACACAAACAATTAATACATAACAATTTATGATCAACACAAATAATAAATATGCCACACACATATGTAATAATAAACACTTCAGAATATTACAACTGTTCTAGATGTTAACGAATGTAAAATGCTAAACCCGCCCTGCCCGTACTACATTTGTGAGAACACAGTAGGAGGTTACAAATGCGCTGGGGTTTCTGGAGATCCCAGCAGCCTGCTGGGCAGGCCGCGCCCCCCGGCGGAGGATAGGTGCCCGCCGGGCTTCGCCAGCAGCTACAACGACGAATGTGAAGGTACATGGTTATTGACTAATGTTTTTATTTCATATTATTATGTTTATCGTTATTATTATCACTATCATTGTGTTTATCATTATCTTTACTATTATCTCTATCATTATCTTTGGCGTTATCTCTATCATTATCTCTTTCATTATCTCTATCAGTATCTCTATCATTATCTCTATCTTTATCTCTATCATTATCTCTATCTTTATCTCTATCATTATTTCTGATTATGGTAAATTGTACAGATAAAAAAACTAGTAATTCTAATTGACGACAAGTCTGACAATCTTCTTCCAGATATAGATGAATGTGCGCACAAAAAGGATGACTGTAACACGCTGTCACAGTTCTGTATAAACACGCGCGGGTCGTTCTACTGCCAGGACAAAGCCTCCAAGCACTGCCCTCCCGGGTTTAAGACAAATCCTGAAACGAATAAGTGCGAAGGTAGGACATTTTGTAAGATTTTTCAGAGCTGTGGATTAATTTGTTACAATTTTTCAAACCAAATTAAACCATCCATATCCTGCCTGATCGGAGAGCATCCTATACTACATACGTTTGCCGCACTACTTAACATAATGGCAAAAAATATATCGATGAATATGATATGAATATGAATGGTGCTGGAACTATGACCACTAAATGCGGTAGTTAATAGGATGAACAAATTATAAAGAGGCCAATCTATTGTTGTGGTTACCGTCAGATGCTAGACGCTCAGGAAAAACAACTGACAAATTAATCTGTGGTAAAAGTGTCGTTACGATGCTCCGAAGATTATTTATCTTTCAGATATTGATGAATGTGAAGATGCTGAGGATATTTGCCGACCAGATCAGATATGCGTTAATGTGCCCGGAGAGTATGATTGCAAATCAAAAATCTTTAAACCCAGGTATTTTGAAGACACTTTTGATCAAACTTTTTCCCTGACACAATATTGAGACCTACGAAATAAACGTTTCACACATTGTAAATAACTTTTTTTTTAGAACGTTCCAATGTCCCGACGGCATGCAAATGAATCCTGCTACTAAAGTCTGCGAAGGTATTTTATTTCCAATTCGTTATAGATTTAGTAGATTTTCATTCAGCACTAGAATCTTCTGAAGATTTTATTTTAGATTCTCTAGATGTATTTACATTCATTCTTCCAACCTTCTCATCTTTGCTGTGACATTGCATGCTATGAGACTTATCAAGACACCATTAAGAGAGTTTTTTTCGCAGATGTCGACGAATGCGCCGCTGGGACTCATCTCTGTGATCAGTATCAGAACTGCCTGAATACGAACGGCAGCCACGAGTGTCGCTGCAAGGTCGGCTTCGAGTCTGACCCTACCACGGGAGCCTGTGTAGGTAAGGATTTGTGCATAAACTTTTGGCAATTTTGTATAACACGTTAATATCAATAGGATATCAGAACTATTCGAAAGTTGAGATTTGTCCTACCGTTCCATCATCAGTATTCTCGAAACTTCTATAAATGGCAATAGCAAAATTAAAAAGGTTATTGGAAAACACAACAAAAACCGGGACAGTCTGATAATATGTAAGCCGAATCCCATATCACTTTTATCGAATATCACGAAATTTCGCGAAGTCTAAATATGTTCCCAGATATCAACGAATGCGCAACGGACCAGAACAACTGCATCCCCGAGTCACAAAGATGCGACAACACTGTGGGCTCGTTCCTCTGCATTCGGTTCATATCTTGTGGCACTGGGTACATCCTGCATCACTCCACGGGCACTTGTGAAGGTACAAACGTTTATACTATATCTTTACTCAAACATAGGACCTGAATATTTGAAGTTTTCGTTGCCTCTTCGGCTCCAGTGAAGGGTACATCTGTCTAAGTAGCTGTACAATAAGAAAAGCAGGTTAAAAATAAAAAAGTAACTTCACGCCTGTAATCCCCGAAGAGGTAGGCAGAGGAATGCAGAACACTCCCACGTTTTACCAGTTACTTTAAATGGTTAAAAATAAAGCAGGTTAAAAATCTTTAAAGTTAACCTCAATACCGCTAACAGCACCAAATACACATCTGTGACTGGGTTAAGAAGAATTGTCTTATTTAAGGCTCTTATTTTTATTGTATGATATTTTAATCCTTAAATATTAAAATCAGTAAGACAGCGTTATCGTGCCCATATAATAACACTATTTTCAATATGAACAAAATCTGTTTTATGTTCTCTATTTATTGTCTATTAATACGTACGAGCGCGGCCAGATGTGGACGAGTGCGCGCTGGGCACGCACAACTGCGCGCGCGCCGGCGCCGAGTACCAGTGCTTCAACATCCCGGGCTCCTTCCGCTGCACGCGCAAGCCCACCCCCGCCCCCAAATATGATGATTACGAGTATTATGATTCCGAGTAAGTTCAATGAATTGAATGATTGCTTAGTACTTTGATTTTCTGATATCTTTATAATCATGAGAGTTGAATTGCACTGAGAAACATCTCCAAAACGTAGAAGAAAACTTGAAGATATTTGTATAATTTTTTTATGATTATTATTTCGTTGCTTGCTTCAAAAATCTTATCATTTTATTAAAAAAAGGTTACTATTCAATCGATTGACGTTTCAATTATCCAGAGTAAAATGACGAATGACATTGTGTTTTTCTAAATTTATAATGGTTTCACGTCATTTTCAGCGAAGACATTGAAGATTACAAGACAGTGCCACCAAATACTAGTAAAGCTGAAACGGTGACCACTTCTACTCGTAAACCGGAAACAACTACGGAAGTAATAGCACCAAGTACAAAACCGACTGAGCTCCCGCCGAAAGAATCAAGTAGAGAACCAGATGAGAAACCAATAGACAATAATATAATAGACGTATATAATGAACCAGAACCCGGTTTCCCAAATACATTGGACACATCGCCAGAATATCCAAAATCTCCAACACCAGATACGAGAGAACGAACAACTCCAACAAGACCAATTATAGAGCCAGATCCAAGTAGATTTTATCACAGTGAGGGCTCTGACCATATTTCACAGGCAACTGAAACCACCTATAGTCCGATCACAGAAGATCACACGCCTGCTACGACACCGAAATTGATTTATTTAAATGTAGGAGAGGAAACCGCAACTGTTAAAGGTGAAAAACAAAGTGATGGTTCCGTCTTTGTGGATGTGAAGGACATACCAAAGAACGAATGGACTACAATTAATGAAAGACCTAACTGTGAAAGGGGCTTCGAATCTGGTTCGTTTGGAGAGTGCAATGGTATGTATGTTGTATAGCATATGAATGAATAAATACATTTTGCAACATAACTCATTTTAATAATCGCTTATGTGGATTCAATTGGGGAATTCTATTAGTTGGTTTATAATATAACGGAACATGTAATCAATTGTATTCGAATTTTCAGATATTGACGAATGTGCAACCAATCGCCACGTATGTTCGGGGTTGACTGAAATTTGTCGCAATACTATGGGCGGGTACGTTTGTGACTGCGCAGCTGGTTTTCGTAGGGATTTGTCCACTGGTGCTTGCGCCTTTATTACTAAACCTGTAACCATTAGAACTAGTACTAGTACTAGTACCAGCACCAGCACCAGCACAACGACAAGTACGACACCGGCACCAACTCCTCCTCCTTTTACTTTGCCTCCTACATCGCCTTCTACTCCACCACCCATTACACCGCCTACTCCACCACCCAGTACACCGCCTACTCCACCACCCACTACACCGCCTACTCCACCACCCACTACACCGCCTACTCCACCACCCACTACACCGCCTACTCCACCGCCTACTCCACCGCCCACTACACCACCCACTACACCCTACATTCCACCTCCAACGACTCCTCCTCCCCCTCCGCCCCCTCCCACTACTCCTCCAACCCCTCCCACTACGCCTCCTACAACACCTGTACCTTCTACATCCTCGAAACCGAGATGTAAGTTTTGTCATAGTTATCATGTTATGGCATTTATAATACTAGTTCATATTAGTGTAGCAAATTTTACTGTACTGGCGGCCATGTAGCCCGACTTTGTGTAAGCTACTAATTAGTATGTTACTAATTAGTAAGAAAGATACCAGTTAATAACATTATAACACTTGTTCACCATATTTATCTCATCTTTTTGATGGTTTATATTAAGTTTAATTAATCCGTTAATACTTCAATTACCATTCCAATTCTATTCCCCTCATTCGGTGTTTTTACACACATCATGTGTTTTTTCAATTGCAGCGTTTTGGAACCATCCAATATATCAGGTAGTACCGAGTAGACCGTTCAAACCAAGAAATAATTGTGACTTTGGTTATCTCCTGAATGTTCACACTGGGAAATGTGAAGGTAAGTCATGGCCATGGTAAGTCATGGTTCTTAGGCTTTCCATTGCTTATGTATACCTACGCTCGCCCTTTGGATTACGAGGAATAGTAGTAATGAATGTGAAATATTTTATACTTACGTCACAGTACATAGGTGCGTCATCTCGTAATGTTCCCTAGACGTGGACGAGTGTACGAACGGCCAGGCGAGCTGCGCCGCGGGCGAGCTGTGCGTGAACACCGAGGGAGGCTACCGGTGCGACTGCCCACCCAACTGGCGACTGGACCCCAGCCGCCACCGCTGCATCCCCTTCAGGAAGAACGGACAGTTCCCGCCCGGCTACGGGAATGAACCCTGTAAGTTGTTTGCGCGAAGCAAAACGGGGGATCCCTGTCAAGAATGGTTGCGAAATCGCATCATCTGTAATTGCTGCATAGATTTCTCTATAATGCACGAACATAATAGAAACACTGAAAAATTTGATTATGACGTGATCTTTTAGCGAGCAAGTTAATGACCTCAAAAGGCAGCATTAAAAGGTAAGTGTATAAAGAAACTTAACAACAAGACAAATTCTGAAATAAGATGTTCATAGTACATAAAGGTGGGTTGGAACATTCGAGAATTATAAGTCTGTCTGCATCTGAATGTCTTAGAAATGAGTATTGTCTACTAGAGGATCATTAGAGCTGTTACAAAGTATTGATAAATTTACCGCGAAGATGACAAATTGATAGTGAATTCTTAATGATATTATATCCCTATAAACTATCAGTTGTTTAATTTTCCCCTAGCATATCCGCCGGTGTCCTCCAACGAAATCTACGGTCACGGAACCAAAGGGCACCGCTTCGTGACTCCGCGCCCGGCGCCCGGAGCGGGCTCCGGCGTCACGTGTCCGTGGGGCTACGCCCTCGGACAGGACAACAGATGCGAAGGTGCAATGGGGAATACATATCATCTGAATCTCGCCAGAAACGACGTTCCTTATATTTTTCATATGACTTAACATATAGATTTCTGTTAATTAAATAGCAGCCCTCTTTTATCTCTCTCTCTTACTCAGTCTTCTCCTCTCTCTCTTTTTCTAATATGTATAGTGTACATATACACACGTCATACCGCGACCTGCCAGCGCCGGGTTTAGACACCTCCTACGACACCCCGTATCCCCACAAGAGGTGGGGATGATAATGTAATTGTTAATGTACGTATGAAGCAATGATACGTTGCGGCGGGCAGACGTGGACGAGTGCTCGACGGGCGAGGCCAAGTGCGGCGCGTCGCAACTGTGCGCCAACCTGGCGGGCGGCTACACGTGCGGCTGCCGCGCGGGGCTGCGCCTCGCGGGCGACCACGAGTGCGCCGACGTCGACGAGTGCGCGCTGCCCGGCGCCGTGGTAATGCCTTGTATGAGTTGTGTGGTGAAGGAATCATAGAGATTTTTGTCTCTTTACTTATCTCGTGAGGAACCTGGCGTGACTACATTATAAATATTTAATGAATAAGAAATGTATCTATTGGAAATAAATCAATATATGCAAACAAATAATATTCAAAAAATGTTTTCTTTATTACAGCCGGTCTGTTCTAAGAACGCTGATTGTATTAACACTTTTGGATCGTACGAGTGTCGATGTCACGAAGGTTTCAGAACAGCGGAAGTTAATGATAAGGTACGCGACCAAAATCTTAATCTAAGATTTTGGAGTCCATTATATCTATGAATTACCAGATATTTGTGATGTACAAGAAGTAGAAAAGAATTAGTAGAAGTAGCAAAGAATCAGTATAAGTAGCAAATAATTAGTATGTGTAGAAGATTCAGTGTCACTTTACACAAAATTAATGTGATCATTAATTTTTTTAGAAAAATTATGGTGTCAAAAATTTTATAATAAATGTGAAGGCCATTACCACATCTTCAATGGTTTATTGCTTAAAAGATGATACATTTTCGTATTTAGTTCGTATTAAGTATGAAACTCTATAACCATTAAACATATTTAAAACGTTCAGTAGACTCGGTTTAATACTTTATTAACTTGGGAAATACCTGTCGCTCAATTGCGGTCTTTGCATTAATTCACTTTGTCGCATGCTATGAATTTGGGCCTTTAATTAATTGAAAGGAGTATATGTACTTAAAATGTTTGTGTTTTAGTTGGGAAAATATACAATATATAAAATATACATGTATGTATATACAATATTATTATTATTTTCCGTTATATCCAGGTTTGCGTAGACCTGGATGAGTGCACCGAAGCCCGAGCTGGCTCCCTGTGCCAGCAGCGCTGCAACAACGTGTGGGGCGGCTACAGGTGCTCCTGCTATCGAGGATACAGGCTCAATCCGGATAACAGGTACTACGGTCTTCCTTTTCCATATAATAAAAGTCGCCAATGAGATTGTATTGTACGATAAATTTCATACACATCTATGAATTAAGAACCCAGTGTCTGCCTAAGTGTTTATGTAGTACTATGCCTGATAATTAACATAAGTGTGGGCTCTAAGTATGTCTGTCTACTATAATCTAAAATACGTGAATTATACGTATTAATGTAAAATTTACTAAGTAAAATTGTAACGTGCGAACATAACTACGTCCGCCGCAGCACGTGCTCGGACGTGGACGAATGCGTGGAGTACAAGGCGCGGCCGCTGTGCCGCGGCCGCTGCGTCAACGAGCCGGGCGGCTACCGCTGCGCGTGCCCGCGCGGCTACCGCCTGTCCGTCGACAAGAAGAGCTGCATCGGTAAGGCGCGCACCACACTTACATTCCAATTCAGAATTTTCTTTTTTACAAGTATATATGTCGACCCGACAACTAGTCCCTGCTAGTACGTACTGGTCTCTACTAATCCCTACTAGTCTCTATTACTCCCTAGTAATCTCTAATTGCGAAAGTGTATTTGCCTGTCTTCACACCATTAGTAGCAGTTGGTAAATAAGTTAGATTTTTAGAAAAATATAGTTAATAGGCCAGAGAATCACATAGGCCACAAACACCACATACTTTTTGCTTAGCAAAATACAAAATTCTTCTGAAAATCGAACTTAAATGTTTTCAGTTGAAATTTAAGGCTTTGTCTTATTTGACATTGATTGGTCGTTGATGTTTATTCCACAAAGTCAGCAATTATTTATTCTTTCATAGTTTTTGTTCATCGCCTTAAACTTCTCTGCGTTACGTATTAACGGGTAATGCATTACCAGAATGTACATTCAAATTGAACTTGGAAAATTTTTGATAAAGTTTCAGTCATCAAACTTTTCCGTTTCTTTTCTGCGCCAATTGACCGGCGACGCTGGCGATAGTTTGTCTGGTCATCGTTGGTTATCTCATCGATCGCGTTATCCGCCGGCAGACATTGACGAGTGCGAGACGGGCGAGGCCACGTGCGCCACGCCGGCCCAGTCGGGCGCCAGCAGCGACGTGTGCTTCAACACGCGTGGCGGCTACCGCTGCCAGCGCATCGCCTGCCCGCCCGGCTACCGTCTGCAGAGCAAGCAGTGAGCCACCCTCTTGGACCGTACTTTCTTCTAAGTTTTAACTTTCAGCATTGTTTACAACTACTACAGCATTGCAAAAAAATAAAAGAATTTAATACAACACTGTTATCACTGTACGATTATATATAAAATATGGTTTGTTACTATTCTCATTTCATGTTTCTCAAATACATGTTTTGCGTTTTGAATAATTTCGTATGCCTCGCCTACACATGGTTGGTTTCTTGTCTTATAATTTAACATCTTTAGGTTGCCTGGAAAATATCGCTCTATTTGCGATAACACACTATTGTTACTTGCGTAATATCTTGTGTTCTTTCATTATTTTTATCCTACGTTGTGTGCAATAAAGTATTCTTGCATTATATTGTTTTGTTAGTAGTAATGATAAACTAGAGTTGTTTAATCCTGCCTGCCTTTCTGCTGACGTCACTCACGTCACTTAACGAGCTGATGCCGCAGCCGCTGCTCCAAGATGGAGTCGGTGTGCGCGGCCGGCGACTGGGAGTGCGCGCACCAGCCCAGCACCATCTCCTACAATTTCATCACCTTCGTGTCCAACCTCGAGATCCCGCAGCCCGAGGGCGCGGTGAGCTCCCGCTTGTGTATATACAGATATCACATGAAATAGAGATGCAATATGCAATGTGCGAATAACAGGTTGAGAAATTATGACTTTGAAATTGGATTCAGTTCAACCATTAATGTATAATAATAATGTAGTATACAAGATTGTAATTTTAGTTTAATTGTAGTTTTAATTGTTTAATTGGAGTTTTAATTGTGAATGAAAGGCAGCTAAGTTATTAATTTACTGTTGAAAAAAATAGTTAAAAATACGTTACATTTGTATTATTTGACATTAAGTGACATTTCTTATTGTAGCGCGAACCTACGTTCACACCAGTTGATCAATTGTTTGTCTCTTTTTATAGCGCAGCGTTGCATTGCTATGTTCAGACTGGTGTCGGTACGGAAAAACGTTAGTTCGTAGCGACCTCAATATCCTATAAAGGACGTTAAAACTCCAATGTGTTTAAACAAAACATGTAAATATTGCGAATAATTTAGTTGCATATGGTGCAGACAGAAGTTAGATGATGAAGCCGAGAGCAGGGCGCGATGGCGCTCTTTGGGGACACATATATCCAATAGTGGTCTGTGATAGGCTGATGGTGATGACGATGATGTGTCGCAGGTGAACCTGTTCACAATGTCGCTGGGCCCAGCCTGGCCGCACGTGGCCATGCGCTTCCAGCTGCGCCTGGTGTCGGTAGACGCGCCGCCCACTGTTACCAAGGCGGACTTCAGCGCCTTCTCGTGAGTGGCATCTCCTTCGTCGATATACAGCGTGTATTATACTACCCCACCATGGGATAGAGGGTGTTGTGAGAGGCGACTGAAACCGCCGCTAACGCCGGTTGTGCAACGCGGCGTGATGCGAACTGTCTAGGCACAGTTACATGCCCTGACCGCCTATGGATAGTAGCGTAGGCAGTGTGATATGTGTCAGCGATCCCAAAGGGTATGCCCAGCGTGGGGATTATAAGCATATCCCCTCAAAGCTAAGCACATAATTTGTTGTACAAAGCCTTATGTTTTGTTAACAATGCCGAGTTCAACCAGTTTGTAGTCTGTTTGTTGACTTTAATAATATTGCCACCAATTTTGCGATACCTACTATATATTCTCATTTCTCTGAGATGAATAGAAGATAAACCTATTGGACATTAAATCCGCCAATCGTCACTCAGTTTGAGGTCAGAATTAAAAAGAAGTAAATGAATGCACCGTATAATTTCAGATTGAAGTAGACGAACAACCAGGCGGCGACATTGCTGGTCAAGTCGCTGGAGGGCCCCCAGAGCATAGAGCTGGAGATGTCTATGGAACTCTACAATAGAGACGTGTTCGGCGGCTTGGCGGTCGCTAGGTTATATATTTATGTATCGGAGTATGAATTTTAGGATAGTTATTAAATTACACAACTAAACTTTTAATTTGAGTTTCATTCTACCCTACGCTTTTACTTACCGACACTAATTCTCAAAGCTTTCGTAGTTTCACTGTTGGACATGAGCCCCCTCCAGAAATTTTAATTTCAAGTCTAACATCGAAACGAAAATAATAAAATGACGAATGAAGTCACAAAGCATATATCAATGGTTTAATCTTTCAACGAGGCAATTTAAGAAATTATATCATAGTCAGCTTACTCATAACGATTTAGGGACTTAATAACTTATATGAATGCATGAATGAATTAATAAATGTATAACTTATAACGACTACATACAAATTTACTTAGATAGTCATTACTTTAGCGCATAATAAATGTCAATTTATAAGGTGTAACCATGACACGAATGTTAGACACAACAAATTGGTATGGTGTGATGCTTACAACCAGCTCAACCTGACTGTTGAAAGGGGTCATGAATTCGGTTCCCAGCTGGGACAAATATTTATTTTAAGAGACAAGTTATTTACTTTGTTATCATACTGGTTATCAATGCATGAGTTCTACCTAATTTGGAATCAGATCATCAAGTGTGTAAAAGTCCTAAGATATTTGTTATGATTATATGGTAGCACCAGTTTCCTAATAACATTTGTTTAATATGTGTAAACACGAACATACATGTGGCGCCATCTATTATCGAGAAACGGAAACACAGGATACTTCAAGCTATACAAATAAAACAAACAGTGTCAAGTAAAATACCATTTATTGAACAATCTCATCCAAACCCCCTCACTATCCACGTAATCACAAAACCTTTGCTTATCACAGAAAAGTTAACAATCGTAACCAACCAATACCTTTTCGTAACTTGTACCAATAAAAGTAATGAAGCAACTAGTTAATTATAATAAAAAAGAACAATATATTCAGCATAATAAAATGTTAAAATTTACGTTGTTATAACACGTCTTTATGTAGCCGACGTGCAGTGGCGACGTCACAGCGGGTGCGGAAGCGGAGCTGTGGGCTGACTATAGCAATATGATGTACATACAGAAATTTTAGACTAGCTTCAGTATTACCTAAAAAATATAATGCACCTCAGAAATCACTGTTTCCTCCGTAGTGGTTATTTTTAAGCGTTTATAAAAATCACTTTGTAGCTCACTAAAAATGCCAATAAAAATCTTTGTGGGTGTGCTGACTGGTACTTTTATTAAACAGATCTTCGTATTGCAATAAATTACTATAAAAAATCGTGTAATTGTTAAACAAATCGCAGTAATTTGTCGATTTGAATAAAAATATGGAATACAAAACATTTTTTTCTCACTAAATTAAATTCTATATCACTTGATTTCTATACTATTTTAAACAAACTTATTATTGGAATCGTAATATTAGATGAGCCGAGTCCGTGCTTGCTGTGGAGAATTAAAATGAAGGAAAACCTATACATGCTTGAAAATTTTAAAAAAGCAAAATATAAATCTATATGCGCTACCTAGAACTACTTTAAGATAGCATTATACTTGCTAGAAGAAACTACAATTTTGGATATTACGCAAACCTACTATGTTTATGTCGGTGTAATGGTATTATATGGGTGGTGTGGCGACGGTATGTGTAGCGTATATTTTGATTTATTTATTGCAAGCGCTTCATAAGTGAGACAGGTATACGAAATTCTGATTTATTAATAACTATTAGCAAGCAAAATAACTTGGAACTCCCAAATCATGCATACGTTTAATAAGTACAAGATAAAAGTAATGTCTTACGATAATATTAATTGACCATTTGGAGGGTCATATGTTTCTACAGTATGGAACTATCATATTGTGACGAAGGATAGCTAAACTTCGCGTGTGCCTACAAAATTCAATCTCAACTTTATAATCTATTTTTATTATGGGTGCTACATATAATTTATACAAACAACTTTAAAGACTATTTGAATACGCTACGGGCATTTAATAAGTGTTCGTGTCAAGCTTTCTAGTTGTCAAAACGTAACCTAGTGTTATCTGTGCCCTCGTGTAAATGGACAACGCGGTGCAGACTGCTGGCTGCGCGCTACTGGTGCGGGTCGGCGATGTGCAGCACGGTGAGGCAGCCGTCCTGCGCCGCCAGCGCCACGGCGCGGCCGCCGCGCGCACTCGCCACGCCCGTCACCTCGGCCGGCGCGCGGTACTCCGCTATGGCCTTGCCGTCTGCCGTCCTACAACCATTCAATATTTTTATTTTTCAAAAGGGTTTTTTTAGAACATTAGATATTAGTCATTTATTTGTCAAATATTAATGAAACACTGCTTACAGGAAAATTTCAATTAAAAACATTTTTTTGACCAATATCAAAAAAAGAAAAAGTAACTTCACGCCTGTAATCCCCGAAGAGGTAGGCAGAGGAATGCAGAACCACTCCCACGTTTC
>DWTO01002273.1:0-14306 GCA_018244755.1 Jemadia pseudognetus
AATAAATTTTAATTAATTTAACATAAGATCTGCCGATGTACAACCCAACCCTACATGATAAGCAGGCGTCGCTAAAGGGCGAGAATTCACTAAGCAGTGGCTAAGCGACCGTTGGACATCTGCAATGTTTCTTTACGGAGCAATCAGTTTTTGCTTGCTTCTTCGTATGGCTAATGACAAAACTGGATGCTCAATCTAGGTAAGATATAATTATGAGAATTGTTTTTGTATATGTATATATATGTAATGGTTAAAATGTCTTCTATTCCATCTTAAGCGTATGCGAAATATGTCTTCAGCGGTATGAATTGAACGGTCTTGCGTACTTGGTATAACTGGACTCCATTTTACTCGGTTTTGGCATGTGTAATAACATGTATAAATAGTTATAAATAATTCTAATATCTTAGTCATTATGTTAAATAAAACCATAACAAAATTACAATTTTTAGCTATTGTCGAATTAATTCTGTTACTCTCCTCTCGTGGTACCTGATCCGAATATCATATTAAGATATTGTGACAACGGTTATGCTACATATAAAAAATATGCTTCCGTAGAAAAAGTACATGCACTATATGTGTTCGAATGAAACAATAATACAATTTTTGCCTCACTCCCGCTAATCTCACCGGCTTAATGACGCCATGCACGCTATACGCGACAATATTATTTTTATTATCGAGCACGTTTTCACCACGCGTGCTCTACTGTTACCACGTTTACCGTCAAAAGTGGGACGCGTCCATATTATATTTACGCATCGCATCTACCTTCAACACATTGACATTACCTTTCTGTACATCAATAATGCAGTTTATTTCATTGAATTGATGTGCTTTTTGTAGTATTTATTTCAAACATGTCTGTCTTCGGTTGCAATACTTTCGACTTGTTTTTTTTTCACTGACAGTACTAACTTCCGGTCCGTGTGGAGTACCTAAAGCCTGGTTATAGTACGAGTAGCGTGCGTAAGACGCGTGAACGCGCGTTTCGCTCCAATTACAGCTTTCTTGTGCGCGTACCCTTAGCTGAGGATGCTTATCGCTCGATATGAATATTATGCGTATCGTGTTAACGGAGTTGCATGAGGTGTTCTGTGGTAAGAGAGCATGCGTGCTATTCGAAAGTCACGGTCATTTTACAGCTACATCAAACGTTTGATACATGTCATAAGAATTAACACAAGTCAGTCAAAATTTGGCTGTCATCATCGAGGTTTCGTTAGATAGTGGCAGCTCTTCTCAATTTTTCTCTCTCTTTTGCTCTTTCTCTCTCTTTCGCGCTCTTTATATTGAGGTGCTTGTATCAAGATAATCGGAATACACTGAAACATTGTTGCCTATAAAAATAGTAGATATTTACAAAATTAAATAACTATGTGAGTCGTCTTCTGCTGTCACATCTTGTATAAATTGTTCTAATACCATAAATGTAAGTGGAGTTTTTTAATTTTCTACTTAACTCCCTCTTACAATATTGGAAGTTGTTATTTTCATGATTTAATAACTATTGCACCGAAGAACCTCTTGTCGTACAAGTTTGAGACATTATTACTATTCACTTTATCCCCGTTGTGGTAAACTCATAAAATATTCATAGCTAAGCATCAACTTTTGACCACAGCTTAGCTTGTACGGCGGAGAACACTCATGCATAATAAAGATCATATTATATTGCATACATTCTAAAAATAATCCTTATTGAGTAAAGTACAAAGTGACAAACGAAGCAAAGTGGGCACAGTGTTACCTACATTCTTTTGCATATAATGTTTTTCATATTGTAGATCTATCAATAATGTGTCCAGGGCGTTGATGTTAAGTGGTCAGTGTCTTCAAACTTGTATATAGGGTCGGACCTATGTACACGTTTGTTTTGAGATAACTTATTGTAAACTGTGTTTATACAATTCTATTAGGTTTCGAGAAAAAATACATTTTGCGTCTCAATATTATAAATCTAAATATTTCATATCAACTCGACATGTGGGTATTACCCACATGTCGAGTTTCTATGAAATATGCCCTAATGCTTAACTTGAACGGCTGAAACGTATTTTTGTGTTCAAATTGAATGTCCATATATGGTAGACTTTTTCAACATTTCATTTCAGACGGACCATAAAATCCTATAATCCTAAACTATTCAGATTTCACTTAACATATTGTGACTTTACATTGTATTACAATAACGTAGATTTCAAAAACATAGATAGCGTCCAGAATTCTAAGCGAATATCGTCCGTCTAAAATCAGTATTCAAATGTCTGAGCCGCTCTATTGAGTGCTATTCAATGTGGATTGTGCTGTATCCAGCTGTCCAGCTGTCCAGCTGTCTCCACACAAAGCTCAGATTGTGTAAACGTGCAGTGATATGAATATCTATGAATGTAAAAGAAGCGACGCGGGTCTGTAAAGATAGAGGTATTTGGCATTCGGCACTTTCTAACTAACCCGTTAGAGACATGGCGTGAATATATAATAATGATACGATATAAATACAGTTTACGTTCCGAGATATAATTGTTAGCTTATTGTTCGATATTTACATATCGTCTTCGGTGTGTTATTTGTGATATGATTGAGTATTGTGTATCGATCGTGATATGTGATAATTTGTGTACGTGAGCGATTATGCTTCTTTGGTCAACAAGCCTTAACATTGACTGAGCAGACTGGACTTGTTGCAATCCTAATTAGAAAAGCAAATGTTAATAATAAACATGAACTCATTTTCAGTTGATGTTTAATTCGATTATTATTACTTTTATTTTTATGTAACTTTATGTTTTAAGCGTATTATGTAATAATTTTTTGACTTTTTTAAAATTACTATATGAATGATTGACTGGATCATTTTTATTGTAACAGAAACCAAATAACACTCGAAGCAATGCCCTCTCTAATTCTTCCTCGTTGCCCAAAATTTCACATGTAATCATTTATCTAATTTGCTACATATACCTAAACGTGAACTCGTGATTTGTACTGGAGTCAATTATCATAAAAGTCATATTGTGTACTCACATGGAAGTTGATTTATTCATGATGTGCATTGAAGACATATCAAGGCGTAAGTGGAACTGAAAATACATAAATGGTACTGAAAATACATGGAAAAAGTTAACGGCGTATCGCGTTATTGTACGGTGCGCAATCATTAGTATTTTTTATAAAAATACATATTTATTACATCACTACATAAAAATAAGTATGCTATAAATTATGTTGTATGTTGCCTAGAGTATTATTAAAACTGTTCTCTAGGTGCAAAGTGTGTATACTTAATTCATAGTTGACTGGAACACGTACATGAATAGTTTAAAGTGCACAAGAATTTCTCCATTTCAGTTGTGTAATACTAGTTGCCGTACGCGGGTGGACTTAACTTAAGAAATTTCCTTGGAAAAACGTGATACTCACTCACTCATGCTATACACCTGTAAGACTCAAAGAGGAAGCGTAGGCGTACGCTTCTAGTTTTCACCAGTTACGTTCATATCCCACCATAGAATTGCAGGTGAGCCTGCACACTAAGCACAAAATAGATTCCGAGCCACTAGAAGAAATTATAAGTTAGAAAAATCCAATAGTGCCCGATTCCAGATCTGAACCCAGGACCTTTCGATCGGCAGTCGCGCATGCAACCAACACGACCAATGAGAATGTGCTATGTATATTTAATTAAATGTCGGTATTCCATGTTCGCTTTTAAATTTACATGCTCGCGTTCGAAATTAAAATTTTCTTCAGCGCATTAAATCGTTCTAAAACTCCTGTTGTAATCTACATATGCTCGAGATACGATAAATTATACATTACACTCTCGGTAACAAAACTCTCTTGGTGCATGATAATGCATAGTTTGAACTCAATCGTTTCAAGTAATGGTTATATTAACCTCATTCGTGAAAAGAATACTGCACTGATGGCCTACTGGCTTAGATATAAGCCTCACTTCGTTTGTCTGTATTTACTACATATATTTATGGAGAAGAATGAGGATGAGAGATGAAAATACAGACAAAAGTGACAAAATGTTTATACTATACGAAGATTACGTGCATCGAACAAAGCAAACAATATTGCAGCGAGTTTCACTTTGTAATATAACTCGTAAATAATTTATGGGCTCCGCATTGTGCTAAATAAAATTAAACGTGAGCTTCCAATTTTACTTCTGAAATTTGACAACGTTCATAATCTTGTTCGTCCACAATCTAATATGAAATTTATTACCGCATCTATAAAGTCTAAAGTTAATTGTCACTTCCCTCTCAAACAACAATGTAAAATCTGTTTTATAGATCATTTCATTTGAAATTAAATTCCTGTCGTAATCTCAATCGAGAAACGGTTGTTTCAATAAGAATGTTATCGCTATAACAATTAAGTTGGTTTTGAAATGTTCTCGAGCCGTGTAAGGCGGCGACGTCTCCGCTCTCAGTCAATATCGGTTTGCCTGATAATTTTCACGTTTAGTACAACCTGTATTCTGGCGATAATAAAAGCGAAGCGGATAGCTGAATAACGTGTTTTTTTTGTAGTTGAATACAATACTTCATACTAATTGAATTATCTGCCAGTAGCAAGTAAGTATAGTAAATTCTTAGGGTAAATAATTGTATTATACGTTCTTGTTCAAAGTATTATTTTTAGAATCACAACTGTTTCATCAAAATCAACTGCCTCGTTAGTTGCAAGCGTACTGCCGATCAGGAAGTACAGGGTCCAAATCCCGGTTCCCGAACTAGAACTGTCGGATTTTTCTTATTTACTTTTTGCAGTAGTGTCTCGGAGTCTATATATGCGGAATATACCTATTTCTTAGTGCGACGTAAACGTAACTGGTGTAACGTGGGAGTGTACTACTCTCCTCTGCCTACCTCTTCGGGGATTACAGGCGTAACGTTGCGTTGTTTCATCTAAGTGTCTCACATACCATAAACGGATAACCCATTTAAGTTTATAGTTGGAAAATTTTGTGCGATGTTATGGCTGGCTGACTGGATCGTTCATTGTTAGTTTTTCAAGCATGCTTTTGTACGTTTCTCTATTTGTCCATACAAGGCCTACAAGGGTTGGTATTACTTAACTAAGTCAAACGTTTATATTCATGTTTGTGTTACAAGCGAAATTAAAACTATTTAATATTTAACTATAAAAACTTTGTAAATAAAATACCGGTGTGGTATCAGTTAATTTTATTTAGTCCCCAGGAATCTCGCCGCTCCGAGCTCTTGGCATACGCCATTTCACATTTAGAAGTATCGAAGGCCGCCCGCGGACCTTTATTATACCTTAACCTTCTCTCCTCTCGCTAAATAGTTGGTCCAAATTACCGGGTTCTACAAATTTATATTGCTATTAATCAAGTATTAATTCATTCGCTATCAATGGTGTAATTCAAAATTTATTAAAATCAGTGATTCCTATTTTATGTTTATTTTATTACTGTTATGTTATGTTTGTTTTATTTCTCTGCAAAATGTCATCCCTTACATAGTGTGATTTAAATAAATTGTGTGATTTAAATAAAAGTAAGGGCCTCTTTTCGTTTGTAATAGTTTCTGTCACTATCAGTCAACCATATAGCTTGTTTGCGTATATTGATGTTCTTGTAATTTATTGTTCCTTACTAATTTTAATATCAAGGCCTCTCCGTCCCCTTCTCACCAACGCTTTGGTTATTGAGCGTGGCGTCATTTTATTAATATACATAGAATGTCCGAGGAACGAACGCGCAATTTATTCAATCCAAGCTAATAGCTCATGTTATGATAACTTTTCCGAGGCATAGTGGCCTTGATATCTTTAAATAGATATTGAATTGAAAGCATTCTGTTATCATTCTATTTAAATTCCAAATCCTTACAAAACTTTAGAGGCACCGTTCTTTTGAAAGAAAGGATGCATCTGAAAAAGAAGTACTCTGTGTGGTACTTAGCCCTAAATAATACTTTTTAATGAAGCAGTTTGAACGGCTGTTATGATTCAAATAGCCTTACGATAGCATTTTCCCGTTTCACTGATTTTCTGATGTTATGCCTTCGACCTGAATTTTTTGCCTTGTCCACATTAAATGGTCTACATACTTCCCAACATTTTCTGCTTATTCTATCGTGTTTTTCATCTTCATGAATTTTGATTGAGTAACTGGTTCTATTCTATTTCACTGGTCTATATCAGTTTTGCTTGCTTTGATATTCAAAGCCATTTCTCAATAGTTAATAAATAAGTAAATAGTATTTACTAATTCGCACATGCACTTTATAAAAGTTTTATAGAAAGTTTTATAGTGTATATTAAGAAAGTTTTATAAATTATATTATTTCTTAAATCGTTTATGTAATTGACGCATTTATGGAGCGATTCGTTATGCGTTCATAACATGTCTATTACTTTCCATGTGTTCATTATTTGAACATTTTTCTCGAGTATTTAACTCTAATTGTATTAAAATCTTTTCTCGCAGTGTTCTTTGAATATTTTTGATCTGAAAGAAAAATTACATGCTTTTTATTCACTGTTATCATTAACTCTTTTATTGTTTCAATGGTGTACACTAGCATCTTCTCAGGATGAGATAGGTTAAGACCATAGACTACCAGGCTCATTATTCGTTATGAATTATATTTTTGTTTGTAGTTAAAATGAAATTGTCTCTTTATTGAATTTAATTCAGGAATTAAATGTTTGTCTTTATATTCTTTTCTCGAGACATGTTTTAAAGCAAACTGCGTTCAAAGACAATTTATTTCCTTATTGTTTTTTTGTTAATTTTTTCATTGGTTAAGTATCTACACTTCATTTACTACTTTCAACTGGATTTACCTATAAAATATTTTATGATTTCGTGACAAAAACAAACAAAAGCTAATTGTTTTGTCTCTATTGAAATTCTTTCAGCAAAAAAACATTGTCATGGCAAATAATTCAAATGGCAATTGTACAGAGATAGTTCTACGTTCATTATTTAAAATATACAATAATATTTTTACAAATACTGTTGTTCAATGGGCGTTATTTAAAGTAAACGTAACATCACGCCTGCAATCCACGGAGTGGTAAATAGCTGAATGTAGCTCTCACGTTTCAAAAGTTACGTTTACGTCACACCACGGTGTGACGGTTACGGTGGTGAACCTATTGGTATACACCGGGCACAAATCCAGACTCCGAATTATTACTTGAAAATCTATGTTAGAAAATTCATATTATGTATTATTAAATATCAAACTATTATTACCGTATACATTTCATGATATCGATATAAATGCAATAGAATTTGTCAATGCGGACATTTAATATACCTGTTCTGCTCAATATAGATGACATTGATAGATAAGGAACTGATTTAAGTTCTATTTTAGATTAGCTCTGCATTGTTTAATGTAGTGCTGTAAAATAATTCTTCCCTTTTGTACTCGGTTACTGTTACGGCAAGTATTGGAGTACAATCATGCAGAACATACGTATTTTTTTATTTAAGTTATGATCGCACTTCCATTGTTACACTGTATTACTACCAATCATAGTTCTATTATTCTCTTCGTTTTGAAAAGTGAGCTAACGATTCTTTGTTGAAAATATGATTAAATGTACGCAACTAAATTTTAAATGTTAGTAACTGTCCCACGGTACTAACCTAACCTAACCCAATTCTTGTCTAGCCCCTGGGTATGGGTGAACTGCAAAACAAAAAAATTGGAGCACATTTCATAATGCTAGTCCCGTGTGTTTCGACCTAGCCATAATTGGAGTCTATATCTGGACACATCTCCGTTTATTATGATAAAGCAATGAAACGTTCTTAAAGAAGAATCTGGGTTTTTTGAGGAGAAAAAATGGTGTCAAAACTGAAACCATTCAACTAAATCCATAGACCCAGTTCTCAAGTGAGTGTAAACAGACCGATATGGGGTCTACGTTAACGTGAGACTAGCCTCAAACGAGAGATACGATTTCAATCATGGCCGACGGAGTGTGTACCTTTCGACTTAACGTGCAACCTTCGGTGAAGCAGTAAGATCAAATATAAGCAATATAATCTTGTCGAATATTGCTTTTTGCTTTTCGGGGTCCTATTTCACATATACATTACCTATTATCAATAACAGTAAGTGGGCATTTTATTAAATCAGTATTTGAATTAGCAAGTTAAAATTTTGACACAGATGTGTGATATTTTGAATCAATAAGAAAACAAACGTAAGAATGAATAACGTAAGATAAATGAATGTAACATCAAAGAACCTAAATATTGTTATACAATTTGTTAACGTAACATTACGTCTGTAATCACCGCAGAGACAGACAGAGGAGTATAGTACACTCCCACATTTCAACAGTTACGTTACGTCCCTTTATGGAATAGGTCCCATCATGGAATATCCGGCTTCGAGCCACTACTAGAAAATCTAAATTAGAACATTCCGGTAGTACTCGACCCGGGATTTGAAACTAGTTCCTCTCGATCGGCAGTCGAGCAACCAATACAACTAACGAAGCAGTCAACTTATTATTATAATTAAGATACTTATATGTCAAATTTATATATAAGCATATTTTTTTGTTACTCAATGACATGTTAAATAGTAATAAAGATAGATCACGAAATTAAGATAAGGCTTAAATAACATTGTCGAACGGAAAGAGCCTTGGAGTTCCAGTTTTGCGGGTTTATCGGGAAACTATATGTCGTTTAATTTGTACTGAGTTACAACTTAGTACTTCGTCCTTTCACGTTCGAACTGAAAGTATAGTTTTCAAGTTAGGAAAATAGTTTCTAGTAACTAATGATCTTGTTCAATTGCGTTACGTCTCGTATAAGTAAATAGAACGAAGTGACAAGGTTGTTCATTCAATTAATTCAGTAATCAAGTAATTGCATGTTATGGATAAATCGGTGTTAAATTTATTAATTTCATGCGGAAACACGACTGCGAATGTTGGTAATCATGTCAATGTCACGTTGTATACCGTAACGAAACAAAATAATATTGATCACGAGCAAAAATGACTGATCGTAAAAATTAATTATATCAATAAGTAGATAAGTGTTTTTCATAAAAAGATAAGATGTGATGTTGTATCTGGTCAAAGTGCCTACCTACGTGATAGAATTTTTTTCTCTCTTACGTGATGGATTACCATGACTACAGTTCAGGCTCAGAAGTTCTTAACAAAGATTATGTAACCACCACATTTGAACACCAAAACAATTTCCTTTCCCAAAGCCTTAATAACCTATTATGGTGTGTGGCCACTTGCGTGAGATACTCGGGCTGTGGCCTCAACTTTGGATGACTGCGGTTAGGCGTTCATCGGGAACCATCCCAGAACATAATTCGAGCTTTGTTGGCACGGTCGTCTGGAACGTTTGTAATGTTGCCAATATCCCCTAGAGAAAATATCTTTTCGTAAATATTCCAATAATTTATCTCGGCTTATGGCCGCTCCCAGTGTTTTCTTGCTTACAGAACGACGTAAGTTTCTATGTAATATTCAGGTCACCGGTCTTAATATCTAACTTCGTCGTCATACTCAATCCAAGTCTGTGTTGCTGTGAATTTTGCGCTTAGATGGAGACGTAAGTACCTATATTATGAACTTGCTTTCGGGAAATATCTATACTATTCTAAGTCATCTCTATTCTTACGCAAATAATAGGAGTAGAGTAGCTTTCATCTTAACTTCGTTATTTATCGCATACTCTCATCGAGGACTCTTTCCACGTCGACTAAAGAATTATCAATTTTAGCTTACAATATCCAATGTGCTGTTCAATCATACTTCACTTGAGTACCAGCTTCACGCTTTTCACTCTATAACTGACTCTCGCATGCTTGGGCATATTTTATGCCATGAATTTCCCCATTTAGATATCGCCATTATATTTCTTCATGGCTTGAAATTTTACTGTGTGCAGATTTGAAAGTTTTAGATATCCGTAGTAAATATTCTGTCTGAGTGTGTGTGTGTGTTCCGGCTGTGTTTTAAATATTTTTTCAATTGTCTGTTTATATTAGAAGTTTTCTTTTTTAAGCTCTTCAATATCGTTGCATATGTTATTAGCCTGAGTATCCACTATCCTTCGAGTGGACTCGTCAGTGAAAATGTTTCCTCCTTGATTTCCATAAAAAGGGTGGCGCGTGCGTAGTCCGCATTATGTAAATATGTCTATTGCGGTGTGTCGTCAAGCATCTTTGCGTCTGACGTGTTTCAAATTGTCTAACAAATTGAATGTGACGTCATTCATACTTATGATGTCATCGTTCTAAAACAAAATTGTAAACGTAACATCAAACAAAATTGTTAAAAAAGAATTATCTATTGCTATAGCATATTGGCAATAGGCTCACCACCTATTCCATTGTGGGACGTAAACGTAACTGGTGAATTGTGGGAGTGTTCTACACCCCTCTGCCTACCTCTACGGGGATAACAGGCGTGATGTTACGTTATCTATTGCTATAAAATAGGCTTAACGTCTACCAATTTTGTTTATTTGGGCCTTTGACAATTTGTGTGTATTATTGTACCTTTACAAGTTTGAGTGTTTTTGTTTCCAACCAGTGAGGCATTGTAGTCCTGTTTAACTACCACTATCAATATCACGTTTACGTCAGTCGACTTAATGAAATTAAAGGTCAAATTTGAAGTTTACATTTTTATTCTTTGATACAATAATATATTGGTATATTTCATATTTATTTTATGTCAGCAGTTTATTTATTATTTATTTCACTTTCGTAGTTGTTATTCGCGTAAAAACCCACTTCTTATAGATAACATTAAAGTAAATTTTCCTTATGTAGATATGTAGAATTTACAATTTAAATGTAAATTCGGTTACAAGAAGATAGTAAATGCAAATAAGCAAGTTAGTACTGCGGAAGTGTACCTGTTAGGGTTTGTGTGGGGCGCCGATGGAAAATGTGTAGGTTCTTTCAAAAACTCACTGACTGCTATTATTATATTAAAAGCAACTCGTGAATTTATATTTTGAGATAGTTACGCAAACGTTACTCCATTTTTATCGTAAACAGTAATGCAACAAACATCCTTAAGTGTTGTAACAACTTCCTTAAATATTCAGAGATATAGTGTAAGATGTGAATCAATATTCAAAAATAGCTCGTTACATTGAGTAGGCGATAAAACTAATGGTTCTTTCAGCATTGACTGCTGCTCGCTCGTTTGTATCGATCATAATATGTCTTATTACCCTCGATTTTCCGCTATGAGTTGGCAGTTTCATTATGGTGTCAATGATAATTTTACAGCAGTATACGATACCTCGTAATCTGCAAACTCAATTATTCAAATTGCTTTTTTCTCTTTAAGGCTCACCAAAAAAAAATTACGGAATCGTTCGGAAATGTCCTAAGTAATTCGAAGTCTGATGTTACTATTTGTGATTGTGAATAGTAAAAGAGAGAAAATGAAAAATAAACAGTTATAATATACGAAATCGTTTTAATCGAAATAGTGAAACTACTGAACATGATACTGATAATCCAATTGCAAGAAAATTGAGTGAAAAATTCGAAAGTGATCGAAAATTTTGTTAATGCAAAACCGTGGCAAAGTGGCGAAGTCGGAGTCCCGTGTCGTGCTCGTGGGTGAGGGGAATGTCGACGGATGTTGCTCCTGCACTGGCATGAGGATCGGTGAACTCGGTGGAGTGTTACTGGAAGCCGCGAAGCTGACACGATCTTGGTTTTGTCAGAAGCCTGGATACGGGTAAGTTTTTCTTCGTCACCGACGACCCGAATTGGTGAACGTAATATGCAATAATTATTACATTAAGTAACTGCTATTTACTTAATTTGGTTTAATTTGCTTTACTTTGGTTTGTTTCAAAATTGCAATGAAACGTTTCGCGCTTGTCATGGATAGATCAAAGATCAAAACAATGCCAATTTTTCTGGGCAACAATAGAATTGAACGAATTTTGTAAATCATTTCTCAATATTAGTATAAATTCATCTCTGTTGTTAAGGTATTTTGTCCATTACAATTTTTTGTTCCTATGAAAAAACAATGCGGTTTATGTAAATTGTATCGATTGCAATAAAATACAGTGACCGGGAACTGTGTAAAGCCTTCGTTTACAGCATTCGCAATGTACATGTACAATGAATGCTCACGATTCTCGATACTTCCACGGCATCGAAGGCATAAAATGTATTTAAACATTGGAATTCAACCACTGTAACTGCATCATTACTAATAATATTTATCCGTGACAACAGGACGTTACGGCATTAATGTTGTCACTACCGCAACCCGTTAATATGTGTGAGTGTACGCAGTAAAGTCGCTAACTGGCACAACTCAGACATTTTGTAGTTAAGTTCAGCTACGTATGTCTATTTAGACGTGTATACTTGATATATTGTAATAAGTGGTTCAACTTGAAGCTCCTTTAACTATTTATGTGAAACCCATGTTTCCAAACTACCGTATTCAGTATAATGTTTATTTAGTAAGTTAAGGAAGTTACAGACTCAATAAGTTTTGCTGTGCTTTTCTTTAAGAATACACTGTAATTAAATGATAAGCCACATATACATTTACGAACATTCTTTAACTTTCATTTTTATTTATGAATTTTTGTGGATGGTATTTTGAATCAGATATTGTCCTGGTGACCTATTTGAAGCGCATTGCAGGCTGATCTAGATCGTAGGGTACCTGGGTCTGTGCCAGAAGAATCGGTAACTTTTATGTAACTAATGGAGTTTTGCGAAGTGGACGAATTGTGTTCGATTACTGCACGGTCTCATTTCTGTGCCTGTAGATATAAATGCTTGGCTGCTCGCAGCGCGTTAGACTTGAGGTACTTAGTGGAGTTTTGATTTAATGATGATCTTGGAATTGGGTCGTAATTATTCGATAGTTTCTCTGCACTTTTTTCCAAATAAACGTGTGCGTGTGAATCTGTGTATGTATACGGATATTTCATTGACAACCTATTTAGCTATCCTATTTAGTGATTTGAAGTATAGGTATACGTTGTATATTCCGACAATTGTATTTGTGTATGATCTAGTTATTACTATTTTCATGGATATTTATGTTTACCATCACTATATCCTCAGTGTATTGCAGTTTAAAACATTAGAATAACTTTAAAATCGACTTTCAATATCAACAGTATTGATTGATGCAAACAATTTGATAAAACTAATAAGATTACACTTTGTATGTAGCATGAGATCGTTATATTCATACGAGCACTTTGTTTATGACACACTATACGAACCATTACGCTTAGGCAATTAAAATATATTTTATAGTGAAACTAATATTAAACTTGAGAAGTAAAATGTTAAAAAAGGTTGAAAGAGAGGATAAATATTATAACTACCTTAAAACATAAGAAATTATAGTATTTTAATTATTTAATTAAATTATAATTAAATTATAGAGTTTTACTTAATGTAGATGTTGAAACCTTTACTCGAAACATTTAAAATAACAGTCAGACCGGCTTATGACTAAGGTTTAGTTGTTAAAAATAGTTATCAAGGAAACCCTGGTTTAATACATGATACTGATAGATCGCTGACTGATAGACTGTGGAAGATTGTACCTAGTTAGAAATAGCTGGAATCATTTTAGTCCTGTGTACGAAAATATGTAGACGAAAAAAGTAATTCTAACCATGAAAAGTAAAAACTTGTAACGGTTTTTATTTCCACACATATATCAGCAAAAATGCGTGTTAGCATGGTGAAAAATAGTTTCTCCACAACACTGTTGGAGAGCACCGAGTGAAATCGCTAAAAATGAAAGCCGCAACCCATTTAGTCTAACCAGGCAATCTCTCACAGAGGCTGCCCAGTTTAATAACTGACTATTTTTCTTGAAACTGGGTCGACCCTGCAACGAGCTGCATTCAAGCGTATTAATCAACTCTGCGCAGCTGAATGGAAGGCTCCCCGAACCCCCTGTACCAACAATTGAAGGGGGGGGGGCTGTGCTCCATTTGACAAATTAACTGCACTTGAGATACTTACCAAGTGCTCTAAATGTACTTGGGCGTTATAAAAATTCTAATATTGTTAACAAGTTGCTAACGATCGTGTTCGTCGAAATTAACGCACTAGAGATTTAGGTAAATGAGCTTGCTGACGAAAACGAATCAAAAATTAAAGGCGGCTTCGTTAGCATCTGCTGACTTTACAATGTTTTTCGTAGATATGAAAATGTTCTTAAAAAGTAACTTCACGCCTGTAATCCCCGAAGAGGTAGGCAGAGGAATGCAGAACCACTCCCACGTTTCACCAGTT
>DWTO01002274.1:0-14303 GCA_018244755.1 Jemadia pseudognetus
ATGCCTCGAAAAAGTATGTCTCCCTTACCACACCCTTCAAACCGGAACACAGCAGTGCTTAACACTGCTGTTATAAGACAGAAATAGGTGTGGCGGTGGTGCCGCCGGAGTCGAACCACAGGGGGTTCTACCACCTTAGCATTGTAGAAAAACCACGTCCTGTCTATAAGAATTGATAGTTTGAGTGCTTTCTACTTACCCCGTAAGTAATTCGATATTCTTGAATTTTTATATTTATGGTAATCGCTTGATAATATTGTATGTTGAGTTTAACTAGTTATGTAAATATCGTACAGGTAAACAACATGGAAAATTAATGTAGGATTTTTTTGTGCGCGTGTTTTTGTATTGTGTGAAGACAGCTGCGCCTCGCTTAGTAAGTTGTAATTAAACACAGTTTACAGATAGACGTCATTTTCATTATTATTCATTACATAATCTGTACACTTGTTATTTCCATATACAGCAAGATACATTATAGGCAGACATCAAATAAAGTTCCTAAAATTATCAATTATTCATTTTAAATACCCATAAAAGACATTACATTCGTAAATGCCTCATTATCTCGCGTCATTAGTTCCGAGTCCCTCAACATCATTATTCTCTCATTTTGCTCAATGACATTTTGAACCTTATGACTTTCGCGACAATACCAAAGCGTGTTCAGGACGGTTCACTGATCAATATACTAAAAAGCTGTAAACAAGAGTAATATTTCTTTATCAAATACATTTAATGATTCATGAAATTTCATGATTCATGAAATTGGTAAATTGGTAATTTAACGCAAAATATACACCAAATTTACACAAAGTATGTACATATCAAATGATCATTCAGGCGTCATGAGTGGCCGTAGCCACTAAAATGCAAATGAAAACAGTCCAAAATAAATCTAATTCAGAAAAAATTTGGTTGAAAAAAATAGGTGTACATATTATAAATATATATTTAACATTTACTCATTTAAGTGTTCATATTATAAATATACCTATATTTAACATTTATTCATTTAAGTGTACATATAATAAATATATATTTAACAAATTGGTCTCTATAGCACAGATAACTGGCCGTATATGGAAATTTGCCAAGACAATGTAAATTGATTGTTTATCTTGTAATAATGGTCTGCATGGCCTGTTATAAATGAAGGAACTGTTTTTATTACATTATAAGAAATCATACAATTTTCGATAAAATCATTTAGAAAGCATATATCGTAATTCGTTTTTTAATTATACGGTGTCCTTTCAGTGACATGGAACAAACATTATATTAATTAATATTAATTGGTGATAAATACGTCACGTATTTATCACCAATTAATATTAATGAATTATACTTCGTGTGTTAAGACATAATATATATTGTTTTAGAAATCTTTTGTATAAAATGCCGAAGCTTTCCAGTGCCTCTAATTTATAAAGTGGAAAGGAAAACAAACATCCATTCGAATGAGTTATCTGATGAACGGGGAAATTCTGTATCGCCCCTCTTTTGTTTGATAAGAAACGACACAGATTTGTGCCTTTCGATATTTGATAAAAATGTTACAAAAATGTTGCGAGAATACGATAAAATTTATATTTAAATAAAAGAAATATTATACAACCAGTTCTATTGAGATAGCTAAGAAGCGCTAGTTCAAACGAATATTTTTATTGTCGAGCCTCTGCACCCTACATCAATAAAGATATCGATCATAACATAGCGTTTATTTGAGATCCATGTATTCCCTCTTCCTATTACGTCCCAACTTAATGACATGTCAATATATTGTTAATATTACACATTAAATGACCCACCAATATGAATATCCCGTAAGAATGCCGACTGGGTACAATGTAATGTGGAGTGCGTAATACTTTTGGAACCTTGTTCTGTAATTGCACAGACTGTAATCAGAACGTTTATCAGCTGAATGAAAGCGTCGAACCATTTAATCGTTAATCGTTATCGCTTATCGTCGTGCGATTTTGCTGTGGTCTCTCGTATACTCTTCTACATATAACATTTTGTTGAAATTCTTGATCGTCACCAACCCTTTTGCTCTTCCGTTGTTGAATACGGGTTGGATCCCAGAATGTGACGGGTTGAGATCAAGGTGAAGATTAAGGAGTAAGAGTTAAGGTCTGTCTTGCTGACCAAGTAGGTACAGGTTGGCAGATTTCTCATGTCTTAGACAACATTATGGGGAACTCTGATGTGTGGAGATTTACTCACGATGTTTTCTTTAATTGTTACACGGTATAATTTATCAGTAACCAGAGCGGTTAATGATATTATATATATAATGAAAATAACAGGTTTATGTATTAATTAATTTAATTATATACACATCTGCTTTTTGTCTTTACTTACGTTGTCTTATTGAATCTTATCTTACCTATTTAAACCAGTCCCGTATTGAAATGAAAACAAGATAATATAAAACATCCTTTTTACTTAAGAAGAACAGATATTTCGAAAAAATTCAAGAAGTCACCTGAAGAAGCGCGAGCGGCGTCAATTACAGACAAAACGACTAATGGGTCTTTGTGACTAATAAATTGCCGGAGTAATTTATATCTGAACCGAAAACGTTAGTCGAATTGCCTATTTATCAACCGTTGTTGTTCTAATTAAAGATAGTTTAGGAAAAATAGTCACGGAATAAATGTGTTGATTTCCAGTGTAGGTACGTCATTTGAAGAAGTTTTGTGTAAAACCTCATGGTTTTCGAGCCATTGGTTTCAACTGAGCAGTGAATTACCTAAAGCCAAGGAAAATAAAAACAAATTTTAATCACAGTGAATTCATAGTAGATTTTATTCGTGAAATCCAGCGAAGCATACGAGTAGGAACTAATTCTTATATATAAAAGAAAGAAGTAATATATTAAATTACTTTAAGACCAGTGTTGTTAGTGAAAAGATTTTAAATATGTTTCTTTCTGTAGCAATTTTCTTTAAGCGGGCGACCTGTTATAGCGGAGTCCTTATTATCTTCTCATTTACTATTCGCCATCATCTCACCTTAAAATAATTTTTCAGCGAAACAAATAAGCTGTAACAAGCTGAAAATAAAAAGAAATTTGCTATATTAATTAAAACGGCCTGCCTTCGAGCGATCGTCCCCCAGGGATGGACCGCTTATTCAATGCCCAATAGAAGTTGATTGAACATTATTGAATTTTCTCATAACATGTAGGTACCTACAGCCTTAAACCGCAGACGGTCTCATTTTTTGAAATGAAGAATTCTCCCCGAGTCTTTCAAGGTATTCTATGAACTGAAGTAGTAAACTGCATAGATAAGCTAGGATCGTACATTAAACTACATAGAGAGATTTTGTGTGATATACAAATTATAAATGCATACTTATGTATTACATAATTAATAACAAAAGAGAACAATTGCACAAAGGAAATGGTAATAGAACCTATGACCTTCGACAGAGTAGACCGTGTCGCTGACCACTAAACTTATAACCCACTCAAACGTACACCTTGTAACAAACGAGTTGATTTCCAGACTTTATCTAAAGAAAGGTATTCTAAACTAATTTCGAATACCTTTCTGTAATGCACTTATGTCATCAAGACATTTATCATCTTGCTATTTGAGATGTGTCTAGTTTCATATTGGATCACTTGAAAGCTGCGATCAGTCAATAAGGCGTAATATATAAGCGTTCTATCGAACATTCTTTCGTCTGATTGTATGTGAATTTCCTCAATAATTTTCAGAAGCAAGGGAGCAAAAGGTAATTCCGAAAGGCTACAACAAAACCGCTGTAGGCAAGTTTTGAATTATCTTCAAATGGAATGGAGTTTTTATTCGAAATGGTGCGAGTTTGCCATTAATTATAAGTTCTGTACATTAACACAAACACCAAGGCTCGGGTTATTACTAAAGGCAAATTGTAATGCATAAACGTGACTAACTCATTGATCACATAATTACAAGCGCGACTGCTTATCAAGAGATCCTGGGTTAGATCGCTTGAGATTTTTTTGTAGTTTTTCTAACTCGAAATTCTCAGTGATAACTTTTAATGTGTGCCCGGTATACGGCAAAAGACTCCACATCTTATAAACACCCCCCTGGACGGGACGAAACCCTTCGCCTAATCGTTCTGCTACAGAGTGGGAAAGAGTGAAATTCTCTTCCGGTATATTTTTCACGATTCGTACAACCTAGAATTAATTAAGACAGGAGTGAATAGGCACTTTCTAGGCAAATGTGCTATATTCTAGGCTGCATCACGCTTTCCATCAGGTTGGATAGCAGACAAACGTAAATCTATCGCTAAATAAAAAAAAAAACTCGCTCCTAACTCTACGTTGCGCCGTATAATTTAATAGGAGAAATCTGGAAGTGTAGGTACTACTCCTCCTCTGCATATCCCTTTGGATACATGTAGGTATGATGTTATGAATAAACAATGCCAATGCATAGCTAATTATTTAATTGTTAGCAAGTTATAAACATTCTCGTGATTCAAAAGCCATATGATGTTTAATAGAAAATCTTATTATATTTTAATGTAAAGACAACACTAGATGTTTGCTTTCCCGCGAGAGAAAACACGACCCCACTTAGTGGTACAGGACAATGTACTATCATATTGTTCATTCAATCAATATTCAGAGATTGTGTATCATATTATATTCCTACGAAATATGGAAATATCGCTGGCTGAAGCTAATATAGCTATTGTTCTGAAAAACAACACCCATTCACTTTTCATTCCAAATATTTCCAGACGTTACTTCGAGATGGAATCCTGCATTTTACATATCTAGCTGGTTAACTTTATTCACAGTATCGAATATAACCGATAAAATTCAAATTGATAATATGAAAATAGCGGATCGTCCCGCATATAGATGTATACATCTATATCCACTTAAGTGCCTCTAACTGTTCTCTTATAGTACAATCGTATAATTTAAGCAAGATTATCTGAATTGATTTGTGAACCTGGGCCGGGGTTTGCGCCAGGGTCGTGGATTACATTCCCACCCAGAATAAATGTTTGCGTCATGAACACAAGCATGAACACAAGCATTTTCTTGTGTCTGGAAGTTAAAAATATCTATACAAGTATGTATATATAATTTATATGTAGTTTATCAATTGTCAGTTACAATAACACAAGCTCTCTAGATGCTTAGTTTGGGTTCAGATGTGTGTGGAGATGTCCCAACACATTATTAGCTATCACACTTTCATTGGGTGACAATCACTCATAATTTTAATAGCGTTTCCATATCAACATTTCCGCGGTTCCGTTGTAAACTAAGTCGAAGTCCAGATATGTATGTGTTGATGTATATATTTCATTGTATGTATTTCCTTTCATTTTGATTGTTATAATTTTATATTCATATTTTAATTTAAGCCCCTAATGCACTTGATGGACAGTGCTCGCTCAAGCAAACTTGATGCGCGCTAACGTAATTGGTGCAAGTTGTAAATTGGTTCTCCCCTGGAAAGAAAGTTCGTCTCCATTTTATGTTTTTTTTTCACTTCATTTTTTTCTCAGGCGCTAACTTACCCTGGAGATTATTTTCTTGATGAAATACTCCCAGCGTCGGGGGAAAAATGAACTTTCTTCCTGTGAGTTTTTTTTAAAATAATAAATGACATTGCTCATTTATTATTTTTACGATGGGCAGAAAATTTCTAACGATTATTATTATTGGGTTTAAAGTGTTCGTCAGTGATAAGAGCCGCAAATTTACTATACAGGATTGTATATAGAATCAACGATACACCGTAAATCAGTGTGCGAAGTAAAACATATAAATATACGAGTATTATTACTTAAAATATGTTGGTAGGTACCAACAGGGACACATTTTTCTTTACAAACGAAAAAAAACAATTTGCCTGCATGCATAGTTGTCACAGAAATGTTACCGAATTCTCTCTCAAACCGGACGTCCGATTTTCGAATCATGGCGCGCACCTCAGGCTAGATACAAATACAAGATATATTTGTGCAGTATGTACCCACCGGTATGTACATAGATATGACAATTAAATATTTATATGTACGTACACGAGATTTATTGTCACGTCTAGTTCAATTTATATTGTACCATTTACCATGTATGACACATTTTCGGCGTTTATATGATGTGGTTTAGTATAATATTTAAATAGCATTTAATTTATCGTCAGAGTATCGTTTTCCAAATTAATACCTCCGTCCTTTCAAACTTGATGTGCTTCTTCTCATTTATAAAAGAGGCGTTTAATTTACATAATTTAAATTCAACGTCCGTGGTATCTGCAGTACAACGTCTGAAGTGTTAAAGACTGTTTTAAGACATTCCACGTATGGGTTGGCTTTATAGACATATCTTCAGTACATTCGTATAGAGACAGCGTGGAGGAGAGTGCTCAAGTCTCTAACATTTAAGGTAAAACGTTGCCCAGCAATGAGACATTAAACTATCAAGCATACAACAATTAGAAAAATTCTTGTTTCTGGCAGCTAAATAAACTGTATAGGATTTATAATACTGGAAACGTAATAAAAATTCGATGTTGTCACAAAGTGTTTAAACGAGAAGTTAAAACTTTGAGTACTTCTAAAAATACGGTTCGATTAAGGCCAATATCGGTAAAGGGAAAGTTTCGTAAAGCAAGCGCAGGTTAAAATTATGCCGGGTGAAGTAACTTGTATAACTTTTTTCATTACAAAACTCGCATCACCCAACAAGTGTTGCTAAGATTTTTTGAAGCACAATTTGGGACTTGGGGTACACAAGCCCCAATTGTGCTCCGTTATGTATTTTCTGCTTCATCTTGTATCTGTGTATATTTTAATACTGAAGGTCGAAGCACTATTTCGAAACCTCCATGTGTGAGAAATAAATGAATTTTGAATACCTATCGAGTTTTCGCAGTCTATACCTCAAGAGGTCTTGTTAAATTACATATTAATATTTTTTGTATTTGAATAATTTTTTTTTAAATTGTAAATTTCGTAGCCAGCTTCGACCAATCCTAGTTTGGTCAGCGTGGCAGGGTATGACCTTACCCTTTCGTTCAGAAATTAAAGGATGAACGATAAATAAACTGTACATTTCAATTTACTTTTCGCATTCCTGGATTCCAATTAAGTTATCCTTTAAAGTGAATTCATTAAATCGTCGTAATAGAATGCAATCTTGTTAATAAATGTTATATTGAAGGGAACTGTACATTCGCATATACATATGTATATTTTAATAATAAAAATGTCCCAATGGTTTCGTAATCTAGTTTTAGTGTACTTAAGTACTTGATTCTTTACAAATGTAAAGTAGGTTAGATCAGTTCTCGGATCAATTTTTTCCAATTGTCACTCTGTGATTACATTACTCTATGTACGAATCAATTGTCACAAATAAACTTAATTACAAACTTCATTCACATCAAAGAACTTTGCAATAAGTTCCTGTTAACAAATTAATTATGTTTAACCATATATGTAGCATTTAAATATGCAAAGTAAAGGAAACCTACCGGAAATAAAATGGAAAAATTCTTTCTTTCAAACTGGAAAAGATTTTTTATCACAAATTCCAAATTCAAATTTTTATTGCGTTATAAAGCTTCGTAGGTACAATTGAACATTCGCTTGCGTGACGAAATTGTTAGTGTGATTTCCATCTGTAATTCACTACAGAAAATAACACACGAAATTGGTAGTTTCGATCACGACTAATCATACTCTTGTAATCTAAAAGTACGAACTACACTACATTGTGAAAATGCTTTTTCGTACTACAATTTTCTGTAGTTTTAATATTGGCGTTTCACCGAAGGTTTTTAAGCTCTTCAAGCTGTTTTTGGTGTTAATTTTAATGGAACTATTACACGTAAAGTAAATAATTTAGTATATATAACATATTTTATTAACGGCTTAGTATCAGCACTTCATTAGGATTCGTAAGAAATAGATTTTAAAGCATTAAAAAATCCAATAGTTTCTTAAAATGCCTTACTGTAGTAACACCTTCATAATTTCTTGAAGCAAACAACGTGTGTTGAACACGGCGGTATAATTAAAAATTTAAGGGTTTTTAGTTTCATATTGAAGTAAGATCTTAAAGAGATACGAGTCGTAAAATTAATAAACAAAAGGAAAATTACAAAATAATCCCCTCTCCCGCTCCAAGAACTCCGTTCACGGGGAAAGAGTGCATTTATTATCGTAACAAGAATAGGTAGGATTTTTTTTAATTTGCTATCATCGGTGTAAATAGGAGTATAAAGTTCGGACAATATTTTTATGGAAACGGAACCTCGTTCTTTAATGAACGGTTATGGCTCATGAAATTATTATTATTAATTGCAGCTGCAGTTCAAATTACGACATATGTAAATCGTGATCAGTCTGCCTTACTTTTAACGTGTAATAAACTTGTGCCAGCACTAACAAAATATAAGAAACGTAATATCACACCTGTAATCCGCTAAGAGGTAGGTAGAGTGTACTACACACTCCCACGTTTCAACAATTTACGTCCCACCATGGAATAGTTGGCAAGCCTACTGCCATAAACTGGGCACGAATCCAAACTCAGAGCCACTATTAGAAATTTCAAATAGGAAATCTAAGTCCGAATAAGTTAAAAAAATCCAATAGAATAAAAAAGGTATGATATAATTAAACATTTATTTTTATGTTACATTTGCACGTGATATTATATACTATACACAATTACGTTTAAATTACCTCAGACGACCCCTGACAGCAGCCCTTAATGGACGCTCGGTTCCTGGATCCTGTTTCGTTTGCACACTGAAGAACGAGCGTAAAAGCCTTTTGAATTTTAGACTTGTTTTAAAAATATTTTTAGTGCGAATCCACTTACCGTCCATGCCGTCTCAATCTACCTACGCTAACTACATTGGGTTAAAGTGGTAATTAGTTACTGCTGGTACCTTGGCTTAACTTAAGCCAAGTTAAGTTAAGCTCAATCAAGTTTGAGGCGTGGTCAAGAGAATCTCAATATAAACTCACATTCCTTAAAAACTCCGTCATGAATTTATTACTCAGACATGTAGGTTCTAGTTAACACAACGATATGCCGACAGACTCTAAAGCACATCTGCACTCTGTGGGGACGTCAGTTAATGCCGAATGCAAACTGTGCATCTTACTACCTCTAATACATTACAAGTTAAATAGGAGTCCGTAAATAATGATAATATAGTAATTTATTTATTAAATAATTGTATCAAAAACGATAGAAGACAGGGTGATAAAGTGGACGATTTACGAGATATTTACGAGAATGAAAAAAAAATCATATAATTATCGTTTAATATAAATATAACAATTTAATTATATGTTTTACACCTTTTCATTTAATTTATAATATACTTAAACAACTTTAACTCCGTCTTTATTCGGAACAGGTTTAAGCTATCATAAACTGTTAACGATTTTAATCTATTAATCTGTTCATTACCCCGTTAGTTACAATTGAAATATTTCCTGTTATAACGTTACAAGCTTTACGGTGATATGTAATCAGTAAGTCAAATATTGCATTAGCCGCATTCTCTGTTATGTATATGACATGACACTTTAATGAGATGGGTTCTTAAACTGACGCCTTAATTGGGCGATAAATTACTGTGAACGCCAAGAATCAAAGTTTTATATCAATAGAGAGCTGATCGCTACACTCAAAGTTACTTGCAACTTTTGAGAAGTTCTTCTCAAAACATTTCAGTCCTTCATTAAGAGCTTACGACGTCACTGATTGACATGTTGATTATCAGAAGTTGGAAAATTATAGATATGAGATTTGAGATAACACAAAATAAACACTTCCCTTGTTAATTGGATTTCTGTAGTTATTTTCTACATCTTTCTTTCAGATTTTTCTTATATTTATTGATTGTATATTTTTGAATGTATCCGAATAAAAATCGTTTTGAGATTTGTATCAAACTAATTAAATTGAATAAATGAAGCTACACAGAGGCATATAAGAAATTAAAATTGTATCAATTTATTGGACTTACCAATACCTAATAACTTTATTTTAAATCTTACGCTATAATTTAATTGTTCTTGAACCATTACATAGGTACTCGTACCTATATGACTTACCCAGTTTTGCAACAATAAAGATTATAAATATATTCAGAAAACAAAAAAAAATAACCAAATTCGGTATGATTTAAAAAAAAAAACTAAACTTTGTTATGGTTACAGCATTCAGATAGCTGTACTCTTAACAAATCAACTGGAAAATATGACAGACGAAAAATAGCATCGTTATTTTAAAACGGGCGTTGACGTTGATTTAAAACCGCCGTAAAACTTTTAAAAACTGCACTGAAAATGGCCAGCGAACAATACGCTTAAAATATAATGAATTAGAAGTCTAAAAGGGAATCGTAATTCTTACACCCTCTGTTAAACTGTGCCATTTTTGCACGTTTATTAAATTGTTTGTGACATCTTTGTAACCTTTATTCAAACAATAACATAAATTTCAAATTTCCCTCTTATCTATTTGTAATTTTCCTAATTGTCTTCATATGTTTATGGAAAACTTTAATATATATTTTATTTGTTAACTAGACTTAATTTGCATGCATGCATGAATGCATACATATCCTCACGACAGGTCCCTCGCGGGATAGGCAGAGAGCACCGAGTGCCAAATCTCTATTCTTATAGACCTGCCGTTCCTCCTCCACATTCATCATTCTCTTCATACATGGCCGCCGGTTTCGAAAACTTCTGACTCCCCCATCATCACATATTTTGAGTAAATGTAACAGCCTTTTCAATTGCAGCAGTTCAATAATCGTTTTCATGATGCCTACAACTGATGTCAAAGCTAAGGCCTAAATTTATTGTAAAGCCGTATTCTAATTAACGGCATCAGCCAGCGCCATCTGTCTTTAAAGCGATAAAACTGTCAACACCAACCTGTCGTACCTCTCCACAATAGTGTACACACGCCTTAATCGTCTATATTCCGATGGTTTATTATTTGAAGGTGTGAAAATTAGTACCAATTCTTATTCGAACAATTGAAAATCGACTATTGTTTTGCAAAATAAAAAACAATTATTGTTATAAATAAAAATATTTATTATATTATATATTATAAAAATATAAAAACCTAAATAAAAATATTTTACCTTAAATAATCTGGTAAATACTTTAGAAGTACCTACGTCATACATATATTTAAAGTACAAGTAATGCCTCAATCATTATAATGTATACAGACATCGCATTAATGAAATTATAACGAGTAATTAACATTACCTACTCCACGAACAGAGTTATACAAACACTTAGAACATTTCAATCAACGAAACATCCATTAATTAAGTTTATTGTTTTCGGTTATTAACTTGGATCTGAGTGAAGTTTTGAGTGTCTTCTCGCGAACCGGATACTATTGTAAACCTTCAAGTACGGCATTCTTGACTTACTTAAATTTAGAACAATCCATTTTTTATATTGTAGGTATTATTAGAAATCCATTTAGAAATATTTCCTCATATTTATAATGTTTACGCTAATAAAATTCTCCACAACCCTTTTTGTTTTACTGTTGAGCACAGATATCCTCCTCTTATGAAAGGAACGTTTATTCTTATTTACGTAGGACGTTGATCAAGTAGGTATTGCCAAGTTACTAAAGTGAATTTTAGCGCCATATAGTGTTAACTCGGCTTCACTAATAAACGGTAAGTCATTTTTTTAACTGAAACGAGTAGGGAGTAGCCGTAATAGGCCTACGACATACTCAGCTGCATCTCACCTCGTAAAGCACTATCGTAACACGACCGTTAGTGTCAGTCAGCTTAATCAACATTAACTATAAATTATGACGATTAAATATAAATTATATTAGTGTCAGTACCAACTATTCATTAGTATTAGCATTGTTAGTATACATTAGTCTAATTAGTGTTAGTATATAGGCAGTTAGTATTAATGAGTATTCAAATAGTCCTATTCAAATTTACAGATCCGTTAGATCAGATAGTATCTATACGCGTAGACCAGGAACCGGATCCTTCAAATGGAAACACAAATTGCTTTAATAACAAACAATTATTAGTGCACTACCTGTGGACTCCACGGAGAAGGTAGAGAGTACCGAATTCCAAATATCTTTATCGTTACAGACATGACACGATTTTTCTTATTGTTTGTTTATTCAGACACAGCTAAAGAACTGGGTAATAACGAGTTGAGATGACAAGGAGACCAATTAATCATAAAGATATACTCGTATGTGTCGGTTATTTTTAGTTGTAAACAAATGCATTTTCTTATCTGTTGGTCACTGGTACGTGTCGGAACGCGAATGATCACGACAGCTGTTTAATATAACAAATATTATTTTTGTTTCAAACTGAAACATCAAAATGGACCTTGAAAGACAGCCTTTATTGGGACCCTTGCCATCTGACAGTCGCAATAAATATAGGTAAGTACCTTAATCTATTTATCTCAAGTTGTATTAAATGAGCAGCACTATGTGTGCAGTTTCATAGTTTAGCATGAGTTTAAAGTTATATGGTAGCAAATACCTATAAATTCTACTGTACTGACTAGTACTAACAAATCAGTTCACCAAAAATGTTTTTAGGACCCGCGACTTCAGTGGTTAATTTCCAGCCAGAACAAACATTTTGCGCTATAAGCACGTGTATTTATATATACTGAAAGGCACATATTAAATGTATACAAATAATTGTCTTCTAGAGAATGGACAGTTTTTTAGTGCGTGTGTTCGTGTAAAACATTTAAGTGTATATTTAATAATTATGTACGAATGTTTGTCAGCTGTGGAACACCATAGCAAAAGTTCTGATTAGCTTACAAGATGCCTTTACATGAACGGTCTCAAGAGAATTTCGATACATTAAATTATGGAAATTTAGAAAATAACAATCAAGTTGATGATACGCTAATTGGAGATAAATAGTTAGAAGTTATGTGTCCCTAAACTACTTCACTTTAGCAAGGGGGGGGGAGAAGAGTTGTACCCAAGTAGTACCCAAAAAAAACAACATCATAAAAAACCTATATTATTAAAAATTTGTAGCACCATAATTATACATCGTTAAACGCATACAAGCTAAGATCTCAAAGAAATATTTTAATTTCAGGGCTCTAACTCACGAAGAGGTGTTGGCATCCCGCCAGGAGCTATCCTGGCGCCGTTTTCGCATCCTACTCGTTCTTCTGTTCTGGGGAACCATTGCTATGTGCATATCGTCGATCGTGTGTATACTCATCACGACCCCAAAGTGCGACGGCACTGGTGATTTAGGCCCGACGCCGCCAGTGCCGCCCGCACACTTGTCTTTAGCACCGCTTGTAGCAAGAGGCAAAATGTTAAACAATAACGACAATAATATATATGTATTGTGAAATGTATATCACGTTTCCAGTAACCGTTGCATTAAGAATCTTGCGACGGAAGTTTGGACATTAATTCTTTTTTTACTTAATGTATAATTACATCTGCAATGAGATCGCTAGCGAAGTCGCAGCGGAGCCTCCGCCGCGACTACGTACTGCAGTGGCTCATGAAGAGAGATCTCTTTTACTAATTAGTCGGGTTTTCAAAAAAAAACGTTGATTTAAACATTAAATAAAACACATCTCCACAGGTTATATTATAATAATATCTTTAATCACATCAATTCACTTGTTCTCCATTTAACACATTGTTTTTAACGTTTCATATAAAACTATTAAAAATTTAACTACCTATATATTCAGTATCATGATTATTTAGAGTGCCCTTCAAATAGAACTGTACATTTTAAGACTATGCCATTACAGTTGCTATTGTACATTACAATTATATGAAATAAAAGATATTTGGCACTTGGCACACACTGCCTGCCCTTTAAGGGATGTTATAATGTATCAAAAATTAAAAGAATTATAAAAGATGGGGTAGATATTAGGGGATTTTCGCAGCCAAACGAAATATAAATCTATCCCATCCAGTTTCACAGACTTTATAGTAGCTTTAAGGCATTTAGTAGGTTTTTGTATAAAAATATCTTGAAAGTGTAGAGAAAATCTAGAATCTTCTACATAACAATAGTAAAAGATTCTAGATTCCAACACCGTTTGCTCACTTTAACGCCTTAGCCAAATAAGATACCTGTTCATAAGCATTATTTTGAGATTTTTATTATCCACTACATATATTTGTATTTTTGTAACAGATTTATCATAACACCTGTGATCCTCGAAGAGGTAGGCAGACGAGTGTAGTACACTCCCACGTTTCACCAGTTACG
>DWTO01002275.1:0-14301 GCA_018244755.1 Jemadia pseudognetus
CCTGCCGCGCCTCCTCCACATTCATCATTCTCTACATACATGCACGCCGGTTTTGTAGGCTTCTGACTCCCCCATCAGCCAGTATCTGGCCTATTTTTTATATCAAATATAGTTGTTACTCTTAATGACTATTATATTGGTAAATTGCATTTAATTTTCTTAAGATATACATATTTCCCTGAAGAAACATAATTTCAAACAGCCTTCTGTTAACGGATAGTATTGTGAGCATACATAATACATACATTGATATTTCTGTTTCATATTAGTTCATATAAGCAGAGGCAAACCTCACTTCTAACATCATTAAAGTTGTCATACAAGGTTCATTTTACCTTTTAAAAATTATTGTAGTGTTGACAAGAGTAGTATACAGAAGTATTGGTTTTTCGAAGAATAATAGGATTAGTAGAAATTTTACTGTTTCTTTTAATGTAACTAAATATGAGATTATATTTTTTTCAATAACATATGGCATTAGGGCAGATACACTTCAGAAGGCATGTGCCAATGGAGCTATTCATCTACTAGACAAACAGAGGGTGCAGCTAGGGTTGTCTATTAGATCTGGTTGACATTACAAAACGTATGTCGGACGTTAGGGATGATCCTAATTCAACACGGTTTGCTAAGCATTTTGTCCGAACCACGTCCAATTGGGGTTGAAATTGAAACACGTTCTCGTCTATTTGAAGGGTTTGTCTATTAGAACAGTCGACTGGAAGTGTATGTTATCTACGCAGGGGATGTGAACCAAAAAGTCTGTTATGGTTAAATATGCAAAAAATATGCTAAGGCTAATCTTATAATTTATATTATATGTAGTTTAAGGATGACGGATATTTCTTGAAAGGTTAAAAAAAATAACGTCACGCTTGTATTCCGTAAATAGGTCGGCAGAGGTGTGTAGTATCCTACGTCAATGTGCCCACACCCTTTCTTTCGGTATATGTTAGAAACATTCGAAATTGAAGACTTAAAGTTTCATGTACCTCGAAGTAGTCCGCTTGTCGATATTTCCAACATCTAAGAGTCCTTAATAAAGTTCTATTTCTATTTACAGAATTTATTCTTTTAAGAAGTTTTTCAATTTCATTTAAACGACAAATTATGCACATGTATCATGGGTTCGTGTTTACTAAAGCGATAAAAATACTATCACAAATTATGGCATCTACTCTTAAAAACTACCTAAGAAAATCTCGGTCGGAATTTTTAACAACCCACTTCCCCACAACACAAAGAGTGCGTGCAAGACAATCAGAATAATATTAGTGCGTATTGACCCCACATCGAGCAAGGTCGAAATAAGTTCAAGGGCGAGGGAGCGACCCTTACGCAACGGGCTGGCGATACTTAAATAGCAACTTGATAGATACTTAATTGTAAACATGAATCTATCAATTTGTTCAGAAAGTTGAATGGGGTTTATGGAAATGAAGAGTTTAATATGACCGCGATACACCATCATCGAAGCTGTTATATCTCTGGTCTATATTTTCTGTCTTCTGTGTGACTGACATGACTTGACCCAATGTCCCTGACCTCCAGTATTTTTATAAATATTTCGCTCTAGTACGCTTATCCTATACGCAATTACGTACTCAATCGGACGTGAAACTTATCCAAAATATAATACTGATGCGTATCGACCTTCACTACTGGTATGGAACGCTTTAAATCGCATTGGAAGTACATATATTATATATCTACATATTTATATGTTCGAGTATAAATCTTACCGTTTAATTTCGTACATGAGAACGCAAACATCGCCGAAAAATAGTGTCATCCGGGGTGGAACAGGGAACGAAACTAAATGTTTGTGCTTCATGTAAATTTCTCAGACGGTCGGCTAGTCTTACATTAGACGGAGCCCGCGCTACGGTACCGTAACTTCTCGTGGTTAGTTGATAAATTCTCAGTTTTTCCATTTGCTGTTAATAGACACAGGCAGCTTTTAGAGACTTCCGGCATTCCCATCAGCCGGCATATAATTATAGGGTTAATATAGTTATTAAACTAAACATGAATTTCAAATACAGAACATGACAATACGCTGGTGTTCCCCGAGGGGATAGGCAGAGGAGTGATAATACCTCCACTCTTCACCAATTAAATGATTGAATTAATCGAACCCACGCTATATCATGTATACACAAATAATTAAACCTGTAGGTACACGGAAAAAAATACTGGTTATCATCACATGAATATTTATCCTATGTTAGAATCGAACCCGCAATCAAAGGGTAGAGCAGTCACGTCCACTAACCAGGCAACCAAGTTACCTTGAATTGGAGTGGTTAAATAGAGTGCTGGCGATTACAATTATATTTTCTAACGGGAATTCATTGAAAATTATGACTTACTATCAATCTTAACATTTTATGATGACCATCGAAAATTAAACCTTATCTACTATAGGTGTATAGATTATATGATGACCAACATACATATTGATACGCATTTATTTATAGCTATATATTTGGGTGCCTATTAACCCGCATTAAGGACCGACGCTAAGTTCAAGGGTAAAGGCGAGCGACCCACACGCTATTATAGGTCTATTAGTGTGTTTCTTGACATGAACTTCTGGCCGTGTTATAAGCGGGAAGTATTCATCCCTTACATAGCTCAAAACGAAAGTTATATTTTGTAATCACATTATGTACACACATACATACACGCTGACATACAAATATATACATACACACACGTACCCGTATTGAATATCTTACACTGTAAGTGTTTTAATACGTACTTGGCTAATAATATTTCAATTACGGTCACAGTGAAGAAAAACATCGCGACTTCCATATCTCAAAGTTTTCTAAATATGGCGTGTAAAGTCAGTCAGTCCTTCCATGGTATGGCAGACCATGGGTTAAGCCTTCTCATTCTGAAAGAACACTTTGTTATTAACAGCGGAATGACGAAAGGTTTGATGGTTATGGGCTATTAATGATAGTATATTTATTGTCATACGAACAATCCTAAATAGGTTTTAGGATTGGAATTAATAACAACCAAATATAAATTAAGTGGCGTTTTCTTCATCATTTCATTTGTTCAGTTGAAATTAATATGATAAACGTAAGACGCAACATCGTCCCTGTATCTCTCCGAGCGTGTAGACAGAGCAGTGTAGTACAACTTAGAACTACCCATAGTAGTCCCGGTGATCGAACTCCGGACCGTTTACTCAGCAGTCGCGTTCTAAACACTCAACCAACGAGACTATTGGATAAAATGAAAAAAAAATACCGACAACTTATTGCTTAAGGATAGGGTCAAATATTCAGTATTGATGACTCGACGTTTTAAGCTACAAAGTACGATAATATGGGTGACGTTCAAGTTCAAGGGCAAGGGTGGGCGACCCTTACGCAACGTGACGCCGCGCCGCGCGCGAAACTTTACGCAAAGTTTTCTTAAGTGGTGTATTAAGAAATGCAGAACAAATCGGTTAGCTTTTTGTTTAACCGATTCAAAGACTATGGTATATATTTTTCTTGCAATATTTTTTCTTTAATTTAAAAAATTGAAACTTATCTGCTATTCGTTAGATATCCCAGACGTTAAGGGCGAAGGGATCATGTTTCTCAAAATAATTGAGTTGCACATTTATACCAAAATCGTTAGCGTGAAATATAATGTAACAATAGAAGCCTATTGAGCCTTGGCAAATAAAATTAACAAGTTTAATAAATTCATGTAAAACCCGTGACAACTGCTAAGAATTCGTCGTCAAGACGGCCGAACCGAGTAATTAAATTTATTTACAGATCATGGCCCAACTCGGATCGTAAGCTTTCCTTTTTTGGGTCTATTTTGGAAGCAAATTATATATTATTTTATATTAGTAAATAGATACCAATTATTATTTATTTTATTACTTATAATCGTATTACTATTTGTATTCATTTTTGTTCATATTAAAATGGTGTAAAAAACAAATAAATGTGTATATTTTTTAAAATTGACTTCAAATAAATTCGTGAAAATTAAGATAAAATGAAACATGCATTATTATGTCCCGTTACACTAAAAATAAAGTGAATTTTTTTATTCAATAAAACTTACAGTCCGCCAATGCTGACCATTATCAAAGCACGCGACTGGCATAATGGCGCAATCACATTCATGTTTACAAATACTGAACCGCGATAGTACACGTGATTGTGTCGATACCGAGCGTTTTCATTAATCGGTTGGTTCATTAATCGATGTTTTCATTAATTGATTAGTACAAGAAATGTATATATATGTATATCATGATTATGTATCAGTTAGATTTTACACACATTTTAAAACACTATTTATCTTACAGGACTGAAGAATTAACCGAAAATACTTTGTGCAAATCATCACTATGATCTGTCATACTGCATCTATATTTATTAAGGATATACTATATTATATCATTGATTTATATGCCAATACATATACCTGTATAAAATGTATTAAATTCAGCTTCTATACGCGATTGAAAACATTTTCTCTCGATGACAAACTAGTGAAAAAATAACATGATATTGTTTACGACGATAACGTACTGTTAATGTACTATCTACAGGTAGACTACTTACTATCTGAAGGACTTAAAGAACTGGCTGTTAAAATTCTTTACTTAACTATACAAAGCACCTTCGATTCATAACCTCGTCATAACTACTAGTGCAATAAGTCCCAGCAACACGTGATCGGCTCGCGTGTGGGGTAATTGTACTGGTACATTACAATATGAGTAGCGTGTTAGCTCACGTGATTCTGTTGAGAGCGAGTTTATGCGACTGTCAACTATGACTTAATGAAGAGGTTAAAGCTGACTTGGGTTTTTATTTTAATATTGTAATATAGGAGTATGCTGTAAGGATAGAGAAGGGACTGCTTATAGAAATGCATGTTGTTCACATTGTATTTTTTTGATGTTTTAATAAATCTAACAGTGTGGCTTACAAGACTTGTGCTTCTCTTAAGCGCATTATCGGAAACTAAAGCGCAAAGTTTTCTCCTAAATGCAAATGTAAAGACTCGACCTCAAATATAATAAGCAAACAATTTAATATTCCTATGTAGAAGTCTCGTCTTACTGCAGAATGACACGACATGACCACCAGGCTGGCCAAGTACAGGTTGATACACTTCACACATCTTTGAAAACGTGGACGTTTGAGGTACGTCCAAGATTATCATCATTAGGCCACCATCATCATCATCTTACTCCTGTCCACAATTGGACATAGGCCTCTCCAATAGCACGCCATCATTTTATACGAGAATGTAATTAAATTTATTAAATATTACTTGACACCTTTTCATAGAGACTTAAGTGTTATCGTTAATGTTGAGTGAGAGTCCAATGAGAATAATCTGTATTTATGAAGCTTACACATGTTCTACGTTAGAGATGTCTCTACCGAAAGCGTAGTGAATTTAGTGTGTCTGTAATTTAACTATATATTGATAGACGTATTACTAGTCTTCATTTGATTTTGATATTATTAGTCTTCATTTGATTTGATTTGATTGCTTCTATAGAACTCGAATGAAATGACTCTATATTTATCTAAAATAAGTATTAGATTTTTTTACTGTTATAGGTTTAAGTTTAACCTTATATTTAATGATAATGACGGTGTTATCCTATTAATAATTCTGAAGTAAGGACAAAAGTAGCCGTACTAAGATATAAAACAGGATAATTTACTCTTCAAGGGCTGATTAATCTTATATAAACCAGTTATGTAACCAACAAGTTACCAATGCGTTAAATAACAATGAACAGCGAATACTACACGGGCTGAGTTTAATTTTAAATTTCCCAATTAGTTAAACCTTTCGTAATTTGAAAACATTAATAATCAAACTCAACGTTATATAATTAACACAAGAATCAATTACATTACAGCTAACAGGGTTCTTTACGAGAAAGTCGAGAGAGAAGTACGAGAAAACTTCAACAAAAAACAAAAAGAGTCGATATCGCCACCGGAAGCTGTAATCAAGAGAGTAGTTTGTTTGTAAACTCTACACCGTGACTCTACACGTGACTGAGTGCCGTTGTTTATCTCAATGTTACAGGCTTGTGGAAAGTGCGCGCGTTTTGTTGATGCTGGCTTTTATTTTAATAACTAACCACGCCATTCGTCCTCCCTTCCTTAATTGGTCGCTTTCAATGTTTCGGGTAGAGTACTAACGGTCTAAAGCGAACAGCTATTGAATATTTATGGAAAAAAATCTACTAAGGATACGTAATTTTAATAAACGGTTTTCTTTGTTCAAGCTCTGGCTGATTATGATATAGCGCATACCTTGGTCTACCAGCCTTTTTGCTCTGTGTTTCTCTGTGTTTGCTCTGTGGAGCGCGGGTATTAGAGGGAAAAAGCCCTCAGTGGAGGTCTATGGCCAGTAGTGGACTGAGACAGGTTGACAATAACGTTACGCATCATATTTAATATGCAAGAACACTTTAGTGCTGCCGATTTTAAATATTAGTCAGTGTATTTTGGTACCACAATGACAAACGGCATTGACAGATATCCGAAGTTTCTCGTCATCATTTTTGTTGTTAATATTGGTAACGCGCTAACGTTATAATTCAGCAGTTTTCGCGATCTGTCGACCTTTGTCACTGGATGTCTGAACCGTTTTTGGATTTAGGCAACAAAAAGTAACAATATTAGGTACGTGAAATGCCTAAAATGTCTAAAAAGACTGATGAAATATTTAGTGACAGACTCACATGCTAAATTGTGTAGATTTTATTAACAATAATAACGCTTCATACTGGTAGAAATACAAAAACACAAATATATAGACAGTGATAAAACAGATGACTAAATTATTTATTTGAATATAAGCTCGGTCGAAAATCGAACTCTGAACTAATCCTGAGTTTCCAAAATAATTGTAATTACACCCTATATTATGTTTTTTACTTCACTTTTATTTTGTTACAAAAGAAAACTTCTGTAAGAATTGTGCCTTAAAAGTACAAAGGCGGAATTTTTTGAAATCATCTCCTTGATCATTGACTTAGCGTGCAAAGTTTCCTTGAGTTTAAACAAATTTTGTTCTGTGAATTCTTTCGGTGTAAGATAAGTAGAGACAAGAAGAGTATTAATCTTAGTCATCGATCCTAAGTTGGATTTATACCTCAGTTGTGTTAAAACTATTAAAAGCTTAATAAAAAGCTTGTACAAATCAAAACATAATAACCCGAATAATGCTAAGTACATTGTATATGATTGCACGCAAATTAAAATCATTACATATTCACTTTCTTAAGTCGAAACAGAGTGCTTAAAACACTAAGTACCTGTAGAAAACTGTACTAGTTTTTATGCTAAGATCGTGAACTCAAAGTTCCAAATAGTGGCAAATTGCATCTAAATTGAGGCAAGAACTGCAATTAGATGACGTTTACTGTTATGCGCGCGATTTGCTCATATGCGGTACGCGGTTTGTGCACGTACCTAATGTTCTTGTTTCGATTATAAGTCGAATTCGATTCGTTTATGATTAATTTTGAATAGGATGAATATTAACTGACGTCCTATTAGCATATGCCAATCGGAATAATGCAATTCAACTTCTTTTCTTAGCGGATACTTGCTTTTTTAAATACATCTAATTTGTTTAAATCAATCTCTTAGTTACATGGTTCGATATCTCCAGTAGGATATAAATCAATTATACTTTATGCACTCAAATGGAGTTATAACTGAATTAAGCGTCTTCAAAATCACATTGATTAAGTAGATTATATAATAGAACACACAAGAACATTGGATAACTGCACGGACGTCATTTCTTCAAAAAAACAACTTTTAATTATTTCAATTCGCTTAAAATAAGTACTTTCAAGGCAAAGAGGTGAATGACTCTTCCGCGAATTTTTCATTTATTAAGCTATTAATTTATAGGCATAACAACATGTAGGCGGGTAATTAACATTGATTATTGAACGGACGCGAGAGTTCCGTAAACTTTGAGACCTTGGTGTATATAATTGTGACGTTGCTTAGCGTGCCCAGAGCAACTTTTACGTAGTTTTTTGAAAAGGGAAACATAAAAATATACAGGGTTTTTATTGATTTAATTTTGGAAAATTTATCTTTGTGTAAACAGCGATCCTTCCTATAACGTATATTTTACACACGGACATGTTTCTATTTTCATTGGCCATAGCAATCTTCGGTCTCTGAAGTTAAACACGAACTGGGTAACGTGGCTCGCTACTATTACAAAAGAAAAGATCCAACGCACCGTTCGGACACTTACCGGAATTTCTTTCTAACGTAATTGACTAATTTTCGGAGGTACTGAGATATTAACACCTGATTACAGGCATACCGTGAAGCGGAACGCGCGGCGCCCACAATTTGTACACCGTCTAGATTAAGCTCTTCGCGTTCCACGATAATAAGAATTATACTTTTGAATTGAATTTCGAACATGGAACACTGGAACGAATCGTTTAATTTTTTTTTGTTTCTCAATCAGTTGAGTCAGTATCCCTTTGGAGTTAAATAATCATCATTAGTTCATATTCCAGTACACATGAGTTTTATCTTCCGCTGAACACAGGTTTCTTCTCATAGTAAGAACAGTTAAGGCGCTGGTTAAGTTATCAGTTAAGGAATGGTTAGTGTGCTGCTCAATTTTTGATTAACAAACCGTCCGTTCACTAACGAACATTATTTTTTTATTTCCTTTTCTAAATTGTTATAATTTCCGATATTCAAATTCACACGTACAAAACGTGATTTGAAATTAGAAAAAGTCTAAATCATTACACCAATTCCAATACTCGTCTTTGTTGGAATTTTATTATTTAAAATTTTGAACATTGCAATATTTGCGGTTTGATAATACAACTGTCCCGAATTCGCCAGAAAAACCACCATCAATTCATCTATTACAACCACTCAGCATAATTACACATTGTATTAAATTGCAGTTTTACTATTTCATTTAGGAAACAAAACAATATCTTATTGTTTTTCCATAACACTCCACTGCTCATCATTGATCTATTTCAACAATTGAATCACGTATAGATTCTTGGTAAATATAAGAGTTGTGACCGACGCGTGTAATCTAAGTCGTTTGCAATCCGTCTTAAGGCCTTTGAGATTTTACGTCTTGAAGCCGCTAAAAGTTACTACAGGTTGCTGGAGATACTATAGAAAGACTCATATATCATTACAATTATGCAACGGTACAAAATTCACTGTTTAACATGCTCTTCGATGCGTGCAAGTGCATCAAAATCTCTGTGTGTAAGTGTGTGTGTGTGTGTCTGTGTAGTACACGTAAACGAGCTCCCACAGGCCGACGTATGCAAAGTTTCCACAAACGCCGTGTCCGTTTTCGCGAACTACGTCTCCGGAAGCCAGTTAAAGCTCGCATGTATCAGGGTTGTCGCGATACCGCGGATATTAATGTAAATTAATATTTTAACATTTCAATTTTATCACACGATGCAAGTGTCACACAAATATTAAATATTGTCATTCGTATCTATGATTACAGATTACAGCTTATAATGTGCTTAATAATAAATTAATTAGTTAATGAGTTTAACGAATTAATCCTTCTTCACACATTTTCATGTGTAGGCGTTTATTTTTTATCTTATCGAAGTATTTAATATATGTTATAATGCCCGTGTTAGCTATTTTGATAATTTGGGATTAAGATGATAAGGCAGATGTTTTAGTGTTTTTTTAATATAAAACTCCACAAAAATGTACGTAGGCTGAATACTGCCTTATACGGCTTATTCTGTGTGACCCATGTTCAAAAGTGGATTATAATGATAATGATGATTAAATATAAATATATAATCAGTATATCTTGATCTGTGCTTTAAATACCATGATATACGCCTCGCCTCTCTATTGTCTAATATTAGAAATTAAAAAACGAATCGCGCAGTGGCAACCCTAGGGACAATAAGCTTACCGGCGTACCGTCCATTACGTCGCACAGTCGAGCACACAAGTTCGCGATCTAGAGCCGACCTTGACCTTTCGAGATGCACCGTATTTGCATATAAACGTCGGACGGCCGCGTACAACGCTGTAACTGGTCCCGACCGACCAGCAACAACTGGTTTGTCGGGTGTAAGTGTGAATAGCGAACATCGGATGTCGCTTGGAAAAGTTACGAACTCACTACTCGATACCATAAATATTCCATAGTTCGACGCGTTTAATAATACTGCTTATCGACTATAATCACTATAACTTTGTCTTATGATCAAATGTTTTATAAGGCGTGTGAAGTCTGCCAACCCGCATTTGGCCAGCGTTGCAGGGTATGTATGCCTTAATTCTGTCAATACGAGAGGAGACCCATGTTCCAATAGCGGAACGATAAAAAGGTTGGGAAAAAAATGATCAATTGTGTGATCAGTGTCAGTTTTCTGCCCGATGTATAGCGATTGTCTCACCACCTATTCCATGATAGATGATAGGTACAACGTCACAGGTGAAACGCGGAAGTATATTACACTCATCTGCTGGCGTAAAGGCTTGATGTTGTATTATGTGCATTAATATCAGTGATCTAACATTGATACTATCCGTATAGTTAAGAAAGAATACATCCCCCGACCCCCGTGCCGTGAGACAGGGTGTCCAAAGTGGTAACTAAGCCCGGCGCGGTTAGATCGCGGTACAGTGCAGTCTATTATTCTGGGTGATTAGAGATGTCTTATTAAGTGTAATGTATAATATGGCTTACAGTGTACACGGAATTTGTGGTTTACAGTGCATGAGAGTTACATCGCTCTGACATCCCAAAGTTATAATAATACCTTAAGAAAAAACCTCATAAATATTCACACAAACCCAAACTAAACTAAGCGGATTCCGTAAAGAAAAGTCGAAAGGATTGTATCTTGGTTTGAACGATGACGTTTTCTATATAAGAGGTGTATCAAATGGTCATCGAGGGTAGCAAAACTTCTGTTTCTGATCACGTATTAAATAACAGTTCAACTTCAAGTTCACACGCGGCCTTATGAGACTAAACTATGGAGAGCTGACTCAATTAAAGATATAGAGCAATTGGATATATATTTAAATAAAAAAGTTAAAGTAAGGATTATCTCGTTAACGATTAACTTACGACAAATGTAATAATATTACGAGCTACAAAAGTGTTTAGAGGTTCTCAGATAACAAATTTCGACAAACTGGCCGTAGAAGTTATCCGCTTTCTCACTCTCATATTAGCATAAAGCTAACACTACATTTTCCTAATTGACGCGTCGTAATGTGTCACAGTTAAAGGTGTTTACGCATGCCACGCTGCTTATCTTGTATCTATATAGAATAGTATTCATTAATATTTTTATTATACATTTTTAATTATATTTTATTGTATTGTTTATAAATCAGATTTAAATGTCGAAATGATTTTATAATATTGACTATATTAAATATAATCTTCGAAAAATATATTTAATTTCGACAGATCGTAATGATTTATTAATGTTATATACATGTATGATTACACTGGTAATACAAATGTTGATTCAATCATAGCGTTCGTTTTAACTTTGCTAATTATCTACTGTTAATACTGTAATACTAAGATTATCGTTTATGTTTTTGATATAGTTAAGTGTAATTATTTCATGAGGCTAACTGTTTTATATGTTCATATGTGTTAGACAGGCTTTGAAGTGTGTAAACTAAGCCATTTTTGTAACGCGCCGCGACTGTGCATCGGGTCAATGTAACCCTACCCTTATTTGTGTTACACATTAGTATAATTTATGCATATCCGTTTAACTAATATAAATATTATATTTTTTACTTAAATATGGAAGTGTGATGTTATTTTAACATGATGAATAAATGAAGTGTACATTTACAATAATTTTTCCAACTGAACATGTCATTTTTATCATTTATCATGTTTAATTTTTTACACAAAAACTAGGACCATTTTAGAAAAGTGTTAAAATATGTATTTGAGTATACAATTTTATTAATAATAAAGGATCTACTAATATAATTGTAAGGTTTTCCAATAATTTAATGAATTTTACTTGTTGCCGTTATTTGAAACAAGTCAAATATAAGAAATATAATACAGTACTTTTGATGACAGAAATTAACCTTTGAGTACGAGTATACAGTATTAATAATATTATGTAGGGTATGTTAATCAATTTGTTATTACCAATTCATTACTCTTTTAAACTATATTGCATATTTATATTATTAACTGAATTTTTTCTAACAATGTAATATAAAAGGCTACAGATAATTATTTATTAATGTATTCCAAAAATTATACACCAAACCATATACCATAAACCATATACCAAAAATACATTAACAGTAACGAATATAGTCTTTTAGAGAAGCTAAGTATGAAATATGAATCTAATTGATTTAGCTAGCACGTATTGTACAGATTTTGCAACATGAAATCCGTCTATTCATGTGTGATAATGGAGTGATGTGAACAAAGAATTCATGGTAGAGCAACATTAGATAGATGTTTCTTTATAATTTTTATCTCAACAAGTTTTCTTATTGAACGTAATATTACGCCTGTAATCCCCGAAAAGGTGTAGGCAGAGGAGTCTAATTTACTCCCACGTTTATATTCAACTTTGGAATAGGCGGTGAGTCTACTGGCATATACCGCGCACATGTCCAGCCTCCGTACCACTATTATAATTTTTTTCATTACTTTGTGTGTGTATATTATATGCGTCAGGTATATTAAGAAAACCTTAATATCCGTATTTCATACATTTATGTAATATGTGAATAAATTTTGATGGTAGAGTCGTCTCTACCATATCTGTTTCTTACGGAAATACAGATTTTTCATTGTTAAGAAATAAAATATTTCTATTTCGTGTCAAGCTATTATATGGATGTCGATCTGAATGAATTAGCGGTTGGATCTGAATTAATTGGTTGTTGATATAAGTGTTATTGAACGCTAATATTCTGATACAAATCTTAATGAAAATCGATCTTGGTGGACCTCAATATTGTCTAGTTTTAAACAATTATTACATACGAACGGTGCGTAATGTAACCTGTTCACATATTGCTTTTCCTTAATTATTATGAAGTGTTAAATTACATCGAATTCCGTTGAAAAATAAATGCTTTCTAAGATTATTCTTATCACACATATAGAGCTTCTCTACGTTTGACATTTATACGACGGAGATCTATATCGTTTTGCTGGTTGCTGATATGATAGTCCAATGACTGTCCTGTTTTAATTTTTCTATGCTTCATGTATAAGCAAATTTTTTTAAACAAATTGAGCAATGTAAGAGTAATTAAAATATTTTTCCATGTGGTTATAGAGCAGCGAATCGCTCGCGGCTCTATCCGCGTTTGTAATTTGAAGTGACAGGCGCGGAGTGAAGCTTGGCTTTGATGCAATTGTCAAAATTACACATCGGTTATTGATCTGAAAAAGCTTCAAAGTAACCATAGCTGGACAAAAACGTAGTTCTAATATTTGCAAGTATTTTTTGTGTTTTTATATGTTAAGCTAATGTTTCAACAGGAACATCTTTGACAAAAAGCGGAAATGCGTCCTAAGATGGACCCAGGAAAATATTTTTGACCTCAGGCACAATTTTTTTTTTCAAAAAACCTTAAAAATATATTACTAAAGGTATAATTATTGCAATTTTTGTTTTATTATTTCAAATAACGTTTAGCAGGTACTATAGCGCTTTAGAACTCTATATAGAGCTAATAAAATTCATCTTACACCCATACTACGCTAAATCAAGTTCTCATATAGGAGAGTCGGTTTTATATAAGTTTTTCATATAAGAGTTTCATATAAGTTTCGGATATTATAAGCCAATATGACTTATCAGTTAGGCGGTTTTTTTCCACACTTTGTTCCCATTGTCGCCCAGTGCGCTTGAAATGATACTATTATTTATTAGTAGAATAAAATTCAAGTACAATATTTATATTCGTTATATCAAAATGTCAATGAGATAGCGTTCACTGCGACGTTTAACCACGTACAGTCCCAGGTTTGATTCCCAGCGGGACGTTAGTGCGAATATTTTGAATTTTTGCTCTATGTCTTGACATAACTTGTCGCGCATTATTTTGTCCTATAACCTTATTATTTTGTCTCTGAATATACAATCATATATGTCTTGTAACCTTGTCATTATTATATGTACTTAAAAAGAAACTTGGAAGGTGGTAGAACCCCCTGTGGTTCGACTCCGGCGGCACCACCGCCACACCTATTTCTGCCTTATAACAGCAG
>DWTO01002276.1:0-14299 GCA_018244755.1 Jemadia pseudognetus
GTGAAATGTGGGAGTGCTCTGCATTCCTCTGCCTACAGCTTCGGGGATTACAGGCGTGAAGTTACGTTTTTTTTTTAAAAAAAAGTGTTTTTTTTTAAGTTTTAATAAAATGTGTGCAAATATTTAAGGATATTCTCTAAGGACTGGCGCACGTAATGTTTTCCGTTTCTTATCATTCAGTGAAGTTTGGTGTTCTTACATTTGACCAGCTCGGTAGAGTCTGTTCTATGCCCTGTATTTATACGGATGTCATTTGATACAACTTGCAAGAGAATATAATATGAATCGATATGGAGGTTTAAAAATTACCATACTTCGCGTTCGTTAAGACTTGATTATTATTACAAAGACAAATATTGATAGCATATCTTCGAATTATTTATTTATGAGTTTCCAAGCGAAATCTATATTATGTTTAATAAAAGTATATTCTACTTTAACGTTTTTGTTTTTCTGTTTCTAATATCAAAATTTAACAGTTCCAATCTTGTCTGTAAGTACAATTACTTACATAGTAAAATTTGTTATAGAAAAGATAACATGATTTGAACAAAATGTTATGATAAAAATAAGAGGACAATATAAAAAATATACACAAATGTTATTATTATTTTGTCAAATTTTGAAAAGTATAGCCGGTGATCTCGTGTTGATTCGCATCGTGGTCGTTACGTGGTCGTCACTTGAGTCACTGGCCTCAAGCCGCAAGTGGCAATGAAGTGATTAATTCAATATAATAGTTTGTTATGTAAACCGAATAGATAAACGATTACTTCTTCCTTGTATCCTCGGTGAGTTTTTTGACCCGGCCGTTGACATTCATAGCTAGCTAGCATTCGCACGTGACTTCCTCTGCGTATTTCCATTGCTTGGCTCCACTCGGTTAACGCTCTTACATTGGTGTCTACGGCTGTCAATGAACGTGTTTTAGAAAAATGAAAATGACTAGCACAGGAAATAGTGCTTAGTTTTCGTCACTGATTCATTGGATTTATTGACATTTAGTGCCTACTAGTATATGTAGCCTGTTCTATTCTCGACGAATATACCTAAGATGTGTATTTAATTATCGTCTGCAGACACCACAACGATACACAGGTGTAGGCGTTGCAGAATCCATGTATGTTCACAGACGCTCACCTGTTACCTTGATAGCATCATTACATATGTTGATTTACAGTTGGGGTGTATTTAGAGTTGTAGTTATAGTATGTACAGTTATAGTATGTAGACTAGTTGTAGTATGTAGAGTTAATGTTTTGTTTATACATATGGTGAAGGAAAGTGTGTAAAGTTCGCAGCTCCGTTTTTGGGTAGCGTGGAAGCCTTAATCCTTCTTCTTGTAACAGGAGACCTGTGTTCAACATTGGAACAATATAAAAGTTGATGGTGATAAAAAACTCATTTTTTGCATTTAATTCCAATATTTCTTTTATTTCGTTTCAGTTACCGTTATTTTCAAATTAAACAAGCATTTCAATGCAGAATGATCCTGGAACTTTTCTCTACGTTGTTTCTTAATGTGTCAGATGGATAATTTTTATGTTCTTTGCAAAAACACACATTAAGTTAAGAAGTTAAGAAAGTATCCAGCTTTAAGTTACTATTCTGAATATAATTAATAAATTATTATGATATTTTTAAATTACGTAATACATCCGCTTGGGTACTTTTTTAAAATTAAATGATTTCAACTAGATACTTCAAATTATGGCGTACATACATAATTACATACATAAGAACATATTACGCGTGTACTATTCATGTACGCAATTTATAATTACATACAAATATTGCACTAGTGTATATGTTGATGTATCTATGAAATTTTTTTAACTTACATATTTCCCGCGTGTTACTACGAGTACATTATTACATAAATATTTACGTGCTACGATCTCTACATTTCTTTTTTAAAAGCAAAACATAAAGGGCAATTTAAAAATAAGACAGTGCCTATAACTATGTATTTCTAAATAGATATCATTTATTGACAGATAATGACGATCTTTATATTTTTATAAGGTCATTCACCTTTACTTACAGGGTGACGTGTGAAGTCACTGTGCACACATCGGTTACATACATATGTCCATAAACGTACACACACATGTATAATGTGTTTTCATAAAATTTTGTTTGTGCTCTGTACTTACAATAAATTGTTACTGAATCTTTAAACATTTGATTAAGTTAAGATTAGTTTTGATGTGGTTTACACCAAGTGCGATGAATTTTGAATTTATTCAGTGACATTGCAATTGAAGAAGTGACATAATTGTAATCAACAGAAACGTGTGTTGGAATGTAACTGATTTTATTTAATTAGTGTATTTTGATATGGAATTCACGAAATCATTGAGGATCTGAGGACGAATACAAGCGGAAGAAATATAACTTGTACTAACTCTACATTTCAAATATGTAAAGTTATTACAAAGCAGGCGATGTCGCGAACGCATACTAGTCCGTGGATAACTGTGTATGCATGTGTGCGTGTGCATGTATGTGTGTGTGACTGTGTGTATCTCAGTGAAGTGTGTGTGTCAGAAGTATTGCAAAATTGTAGATAGACACATTAGTCTATGTTTGTTTCGCTAATATTTATGTGGGGTATTAAAAACGTGATAAGAGTTGCACCATGGCGAGTGATGGGTTACCCAAATATCGATAATTAAGTGGGAGAAATTTTCTATTCCATTAATCATTCACTTATTTATTCTTTTGATATCGTTTCTTTGGCCCTTTGATTTTAAGACCGTAAAGAGCTTACTCGAAAAGAAACAAAACAATTTCGAATGTTTTTGTGGGCCGTTACAAGGATCACCAGTGAATGCGTGCAAGAGCGACTGCCGATTGAGATGTCTTGTTTTTAAAATCCAGGTCAAGTGCCATTGGATTTTCTTACTTAGATTTTTTGTAATGGTTCGGGGTCTAAAATGGTGCCCGGTCCATGGCAATAGGCTTAACACCGATTCCATAGTGGGTAGTGGGTGGGTGGGTAAATAGAGTTGGTAGTACACTTCTTTGCCAAACTCTTTGGGAATTAGAAGCGTAATGTTACGTTGCAAGGAATATTTCATAAAAATATTATTCAGAGATAGACTCTCGTAAAAAGCATTTTCAATATCATTCTCTTACAATATATTAAAATAAATCACAGTCATAGCTATCAACAAATGGAGGTCTGTTGTCATGCAAGATTAGAATTGATAGGATGCATGGATAATTTTAATAGCGAATTTGTATGCCAAAATTCTATTTGATTAGTTTGATAACATTATCTGCTCAGAGGGCAGTTGAAGGACGGCGTAATAACTTAATTTGAAGATTAGAGCATCTCGGGGATCCAAATCGTAGCCTTGTCATTTGATTACAGCAATTTAGGGATTATAACATGCCTTGATAATATTTGTCGATAAATAATAATAATTATTAGGCACAGTACGGAACACCATCGATCATATAAGATGAAGGAATATACGTACATATTTATATTTGATACATACATAACTTTTTGAGCTGCGACATCTATAAATAATCAACCGATAACATTTCCAGATAGCTGAAGTTTTTAGTTTTGGTGGATCCCAGGGTTAATCTCTTATCGAGTGTCGATGTTTTGGCGTCACGTCACTAACCTAGGGCAGGGCCAGTTATCAATGTTGCAGGAGATTGCGAATATGAAATATCGCGAGATAACGTGCGCCGAATTATGCTAGATTAAATATCATACGATAAACCTAGCTGGTATTTGAGTAGCGATAGTCTAGGAACGAGAGTTCCGATGACCTACTTTACTTTTTATATAATTTTTATTATCATGCCACTAATTATCATAATGAAAACTGATAAATAAATTATCATTAGGAACGTGACGTTTGAACTAGCCCACGTTCTACGCTTCAACTGTTTTAGATCATCATATTAATTAAAATATTAAGCAGTGTTATGTTTATAATAAAAAGCACACGATACTGCACGCTATTACACATTTTCGAACTTGGCGCATACACTGCCTTGTACGTATTCAGTTTTGAGCTTCTTCGAATGGACTCGTCTTAATAGTACCTAATAAAAATCTGTAAAATATTATTTTTTTATAACGTAACAATTAATGTAATATGTTACATTTTTAATATCATTAAGTACTCATTTTTTTTCATTTAATTAATTTAATTGATGGTGGCAGTTGTACTAAAGTATCGTTTATATTGACGTGCTTCTGTTTAATTATACAGTGAAATCGGAATACTTTAGGCATAAATACTAGGCTTTCAAGTTCCGCATTTGTGGACTCGGACTCATAATATACAAAACTCTATTCCTCTCTGGGATTGAGTACATGTATGGAATAAACTGAGCAATAAATACAGAGAAGAACCTGAAAATTGCGTCCTTGCTGATATAAAAAAAATGTACTAAAATATTACACTGAACGGAATGTATTTAGAGAACCTTCATAATTATAGTTTCGGCGGACGTCAATAAGTAAACACGGCTAACAAAATATGTGCGTGTCGCGCGACGGCACAATAAACAACGCACGCTGCGATCCTAGGGCATTGGTGTTCACAGCGGATATCTACAATATTTGTTTTTCCAATAAATATTTCAGCTCTACATTAGGCATAGAGTTGGTAGAGTTTTATCTTCTACGATCACTGGTCAATAAAATGATGAAAACAAATCATTGTAAAAATAGTTCTTCAATAGCACTGTTAACCAGCTTTCTTGTACTGAAAAAACTTGAAAATTTGGTATCGGCACCCGCGGGCCAATAACGTTCGGTTTTGCGAGATATGTTTCGTTCGGTATCGGCCTTAAATTTGTTATAATTTCGTGCTTAATCTGCACCAATTCGATCTTCATTGACTAAGTCGACGATATATCGAACAATGGAAGCGTAAAAACAATAGAATTTAGAACAACGTGACCGCTACCACGTTACGAAGTTTAAGAAGAAACCACGTAGTACCATTCAGTGAATCGAAAGATCTTATGTGGCAATAATCGTTTGATTTCCAAAAACTATTGTATGTAATTAGCCTTCAGCTAAAGTCTCTACCGTGCTCAGGCCGCAAGGCAAATTAAACCTTCCCACATAATATTTAAGTATCACAATGTATTAAAGATGCAGGGGTGTGGAAATCCGCTGTAAACAATTACAATAAGTGCTAACACATCGTTCTCGTTAATTGATTGGTTAATTTAAACCAGTAACAATCAGTTATCTTCCAAAGAAGTTAGCTATGTAATACACTTACACAATATATTCAAATATTTTATGGACAAATATCGGAGACGAGATAATTACTAGAACATAAATTTTTAAGGCTATGTTATCTCAATTTACACTTACTGAGCTTGTAGTCCTACCTAATTAAATGCTTTTCTATCCTATTTGGTCAGTCTGACATTCTATAGCATAGCTTTATCAAGAACTTTTTATGTCACTTACGTAACATGATTTATTATTTATTAATGTTGACGCGGTTGGATTACCAAATAATTAAGTAAATAAAGACGGACACCACATGATGCCACGCGAAGTTTATTAACGCGAGAGAAATAGAACTAGACTAGCCATTTTTATGTTCAAAATTTTGCCAACTGATGCCGATATTATGTTTCAACTGAATAAGGAGACGTAGAGAACATAAATATAAGATATTTTCTATCTAAATTTTTCTACCTAAATTAAAGAGATATAAAATATTTTCTACCTAAACGTAACTGGTGAAACGTGGGAGTGTTCTACACCCTCTGCCTACATCTTCGGGGATAACATGAGTGACGTTACGTTTCTACCTAAATTGTATGAAAAATTAATTTATTTCTTGATAACGATTTGTTTCACAGAACTACTTAATTAATTTACATTTATTTGGGTCATAAAAGGAGTCAAAAGGAGTCTAAAAAGGAGCGATCAAACGTTATAAGTGTACGTTAGAAAGAACAAATTTACGAGTGACCGTTGGATATACGAGTACGCGCGAGTATAAGACTACGTAGTCATAGACAAAGTTTTGAAAAGAGAACCATTTAAAAACGACCAATCAGGAGAACACAGTTGTATATTTATAGAGAGGTACAATTATAATGCGTGTGTGTTTTCATAAATATTATGTGTTTTTTCCGCGAAGTCAGAAATTGATGAAGAGTTATGTTTCTATTTGGATTTAAGTCCAGTTATATTTGAAATCACGTAATGAACAACAAATGGTAAAGGATTATAAAGGTACATTCGTTTTATGTCTTGTAGCTGAATTCTCATAAGAAGGTAACTTAGGTACGGTTCGCTGAAGATTTTAATTTTTTTTAAGACCAATGCCAACACCGAAACATTTATTACTGCTCTTAATAAAATAACTGAAGTACATTTATACTACTACTTGTATATAAGTTATATACGAATATAATTATAACAATATGAGCCGTTAATATGATTTGCACTAGTAAATAATATCTGCTCAGTCAACTCAAATAAAATCTGGTACACATAACTCGAACCACGTTGTTTCACGCCACAGATCGTTTATAATCCGCCAACGTTACACAACTATGGGCGCACGGTGCATGGTATTAAGCGATCAGTTCATTTGAAAACTGATTCCGTGGATTACAATCGTTTCTATGAAGCACGAGTGTCCGCGACGTTAGACCACCGGGACGGGCCTCCTATTACAGAATTCGTCTTACCTAAGTGTATTACGCAATTAATAAAATAATTCACAAGCCGCGCTGTGTTGCAACATACATCCTTGCGTCATCGTTCATGGTATTGTAGTGGCACCGTGCGACTCGGGCTCGAGTCAATCTTAATGGTACAGCCACGTATGAAATTCGTTCTATATTAAATTTGGGAGCCGATTGTAACCGAAAACTACAAGTGGTGCACTACCCTTAAATTAGATTTGAGAGCTAGATGTCGTATTTGTAAACATAATTTTTTGCACAATAGGTAATGATTTCTCGTTTAAAATGTCTAGTTCTGAATTGCTTGCGTAAAAACAGCATAGCTCATATCATCTTAATTAGGCACTACAAGTACTGTGAAGAGGATTCAATGGTTGTATGATACTGCATGATGTACTGGCCACACAGCTTGGATTAAAATCGTGTTCTGGTTGTCTGTTAATAGAAAATATTTAATGTATACAGAAATACTAATACGTAACAAAAAATATAAATAAATATAAGTAAATAGGTAGTGAGCCTATTCCATAGTATATTGTACAAATAATTAGTGAAACATTTTTCGGAAACGGACCTCCGTCTAAAATGAAAATATTTAAAGCTATAATTTGCTACAGGCCAATGGCGAGTCGATTGTTAAAGAAAGTGTTAAGCAGGATTTGACTCTAGGACTTTCAGAATGGAGAACTGAAATATAAACCACTTAACCACTGATTTTGATATTTCCGACAGTTAAACACCATCTGTGAAGTCATTTCGTGAAGCTCTTCTTACTCCCTAATCACGAAAAGCAAAAGTTACATGAATCCTGGCCCATCGTGACTCATACCGGGCCATATAGTGTAGTGCACATACCGATTAACAAATAATATATTTTATAAGCACCGATATATTTTGTATAAGGTTTTAAATAATAATCCATGATTATATCCGTATAATACAAAAAATAATAATGAAAGGCACTGCGTAGGTCATTAGTGTTCATTATTTTTAGTCAATTAGTTCATGCGTCGGATGTTATTTGCAGTTTTTCGCCAACTATCCTGTTATGACGTTTAGTCTAGCTAATACACTCCCGTCGTCAAGTGTCTACGGGTTGTCAATTTATTTACATTAATAACTTAGTTGCTATTTAATTGTTATCTTGCTATTGCCAAGCTACTCTATATTCAGTGTATAGGATTGTAGTAGCTAAATACTTAACATTATATCGTCCAAAACGTAACATTTAAGAATAACACAGATATGATATTTGATCAGGTTAATCGATAACCAGTAATAATGACGAATGGTTACTATCGGAAGCCGATGTTGTTCTATGTGTTACCTAAATAAAGGTTTATATTGCCTGAAAAGGTTTTTTAATAATAAGCGTTATTTAATATAGGTTTTGTTTAGAAATCGTTGTAATTGACTGTACTGTGTGGCTTACTTTTAAGGACAATTCGTGTGTTGCAACCAAAACACTGATAATAAGTATAGTCATTAGAACACAATTGTGTGCCTATTTATGTATGCGCTCGCGGTAAACTTGTTAGTAGATCTGTGTTATTATTATTGAAATTTAATATTATCGTAGTGCTTTAGTTTTTGGAATTCTGTAGCAGGAAACATTAGTGGCTAGATTGTTATGCCCACATTAATATACATATTTATTAATTTACATTGCGTTTATTTACATTAACATGTTTAAAAATATTCTACCTTTATTATTATGCCTTTAATATATATATTATATTCTCATAAAAATGCATTTTATATAAAGCTGAATTAAAAAATAATTTTAATAGATATATCTATATATCAGTTACTATTGTTATATTGAAAAAAATTTTAGGTTGACTTTTTATGGAACGAACGAAAAGCGTAGGTAAAATCTGTTCGCGCTTAACTCTATTATTACTCAAGAGACTCTACGACTACGAGCTCTACGAAATTCGAACAACTGAAAGCTGCTCAGTCCCTTTTTTACTCATAACGCTGAACATTAAACAAATTCGTAACGATTTCAGCCAATAATTGTTTCCCAAATTTATAATGAATTTGATATATATTTATATACAAATATATTTGATAAAGGTTGTATAAATAATAAGCTGTCTTTTATTTAATGAAAGGATACGAATGAACATGTATTTAGAATCGATTTTCGTCCACAAGTCCAACAGAAATGCGAACCATTTTATATTATACATAATAACAGATAAAGATGCTATAATTAGCGTTTACATTAATTTATTTTCCGCTTTAACATTAAATATACTGCCTCAGGTCCTGAGTTAAAAGCCCGGGTCGGGCACTTCTGGATTTTTTTAACTTCAATTGTCTAGTAGTGACTCGGAGTCTGGAAATATGCTCGGTGCATAGCAATAGGCTCACCACCGATTCCATAGTGGGACGTAAACGTAACTGGTGAAACGAGGAAGTGTACTGCATTCTTCTGCCTTCTTCTTCAGGGATTACAAGCGTGATAGTACGTTTTAACATAAAATATAAACATATTGAAGTTAACATGTCAGTAACATATAAATTTGTTGTGTTTGATTTGATTTAATTTGGATCTAATTGTACTGTATACAGTGAAGCCTTAGTTTTAAATTCAGCCGCTCACTCCGGGGGTTCAAATCCTGGTGTGCACTTTACTACAAAAATGAACGTTTTAAGATTATATTAAGATTGCTGAACAAGAAGCCCCAGGTTCAATCCCGGGACTGTCGTGTTTTTCTAACTTGGAGTTCTTAGTGGCTAGTGTAGGCTCAGATATGCTCACTTTATTTCATGGTGGGGAGCAGACCATAACTGGTGAATCGTGGAAGTTTACTACCTTCCGCTGCTTACCCCTTCGGGCTAATACGGTCGTAATCTGATGCTAAGCATGCATTTATTCAAGGTCATCTTATGCATATTTTTTACATTTCTAATGTGTTTATTTCTACGTTTATACTCATATTCAAAGGATTAATAGTAATATTATGGTAACTAGTTGTTGTTTTTAATGTACGATAGCTAAATATAATTCATATTTAACAAAAATTAATAAAGGCACGGTCTTAATCTATTGTATAGGATAACTCAATGGAATTTCTAATCCGACAGAATCCGTCCTTAGTATTTTGCCATATAATATTTTAAATTTATAATTATTAAAATTTTCTACAATAAGTTTCATATGTACTACCTACTTGTAGTTAAGTATTTTTTTGTTCCTTATGATCACTCTACCGTTAAGCTAGGTATCTTGTAGGATATGCAGAAATCATTGAGCGCCAATCGGTCTATACTTACAGACCTGGCATTTTATTCTTTATTGCTAAATATATTATTAGGTTTGATAAGGGCCTGGCTTAACTATCAGTCATTCCATTAGAATAAAATTAGTACAATTTTTAAAAAACATTTGTATTAAAACTGCTAAAAATTCGATTAGTCCAGGATGTTAGAACATATGCTGTGTTTGTTATGCCTGCCCCTTAGGGGAAAAACAGGCGTCATTTTACGTTGCTATATTAGTAATTGCTATAAGCCATAGACTACACGAGTACTCTCAGGTCCTTATTATAGTGGCGTTAGTCGTTTGTGTCACGGACATACATTTAATAATTTTCATTTAATAAGTTTCCAGATGGGTATTACTAACAGACACTGAATTTATAATAATAGGTGTTAAAAAGTATATTAAAGGTAATCGTTCCCGCTCAGGGAATTTGTAACACCAATGCCACCAATATTTCTAGTTTTAAATAATGGTTTCTTATATTCTTTAAATCTTTTTAATCCATTAAATTTCAAGTCTGAACTTTAGTATGTTACTTATGTCAAAAAGTATACTTACATTCTACTCTGTACTATTTATTTATTTAACGATTTTGTACACAAAAAGCGGTCAATATAAAAAAATCACTGTTTTATCACATACAACTTAATCTGATATTGACAGTATGAACGGAAATAATGCATCAATTTTATTTTATTTGATATGACGTACAATTCGAGTATATCAATTTAGCTTTTATACAAAAGGCATATCTGCTATTATAGCTCTTCTTAGCATATAGTGCCTGTAACGCCCGAAGAGGTGGGCAGAGGAATATATTACACTCCCATGTTCCACCAGTTACGTTTACGTCCCGCTGTAGAATACTGGCATACACAGGACAGAAGTCCAGATCACGACCCACCATTAGACAATCTTTGAAAAATCCAATATTGCTCCACCCGGGACTTGAACCCAGGTCTCCTCGAGCGGGAGTCGCGCTGATAACCAACACGACCAACGAAGCCGTTTTTTACACTTCTCTATATAACCTTTGTTTATGCACAATTTCATGCTTATTAATGTGCACAACATTCTTAAAAATGCGTACAAAAATTTGTCTTCATGCATTAACACATTTTTTTGGTTCTCATTTAAATAAGACCATAGTACAGTAGTGTACAGTTCACTAAGTATTAAGTAGGTGAAATTTGAACTCATAGATTTAAAATCATTGTAAAAAATATGTCCACGCGTTTAATGGTACGAATAGTTTCCATAATTTGTGGCCGGTGTATTGTAATAAGAGTATCCTCTATTCTATACTGGAATGCGTAACATATCTGGTGAAACTTACGAGTGCATTATATTCTTCTTTCTACCCCTTTAGGGGTATACAGCCGTTATGTTATGTATAGACTCGAAATAGGAGCAAAGTATTGCTTGAAGCGTAGTGCTTTCCCAGCTGCCACTACATCTCAATGCATGGTGTACATATGGAGCATGTGATTATTAATTGTACCTCTCATTCCGTTCTAAATAACGTTGATACGAATACTTTTGAGTTGCACATGCGTTCCTAGCTACGAGTGTGCCAACTAACGAGTCAATTTAAAGTTTGAAATCATTAGCTTTTTTCAAAAGCCCCGCTTCTATGTCACTTAACCTTTCCGTTACAAAATAGTACATATTTGCTTAAGCAAAATTAATCCGAATAAAAGCATAAAATGTCTTATTTTAGTTAGTTTACTGCTAAAGGTTAGTCACATTATTGAAAATTTTGGTTTTAAACTTCATTTATGTACTTCATACTTTTGCAATATTTTAAACTGAAAGATTCACTATACTTAATAAGTACTATTCTGCAAGCCTCTTAAGTCGGTAGGTTATGTGAGATAAAAATGATGTAGACTTCATTATTATCTATTTCATTTCGATATATTATTAGTGAATTATGAAAAAAAGGGATCATGTGGCTATCACATGAATGTAATCTGTATGGAACTTTTTCAAATAATCGACTAAATATTAGTAACTTTAAGTTAATTATCAATAATTTTGTAAACTACCGACAGATAAAATATCACTAGGAAGGTTTTAATAAATAAATTAAGTTCAAAATTAAATGCGAGATAAGAAAGTTAACGTCCCGAACATTTTTTGTCTACATTAAGAATTAAGTTTCTTCCCGCCAAATTTCTAGGAAGCAAAAGTAAATTAATTAGGTATTACATAAAAAAAAACATAATTCAAAAATGGAGATTCACAAACAAGTAGCGATAGTAATGAAGAGAAAAAAAAACAGAAACCACTACAGCGGTCCGCGTTGTCCTAAAACGAGGTTATCCGCGACAGTCTAACACATATTTTTGTGCAAATAATATTATCATCAAGCCACGACCTTGCTCCCAGCTATCACCAAATTTTGCTAGTTCTAACGTCACGCCCGATAACTAGTCTAGAAAACACTTACCAACTTTTTTTGGTAAACGTTCAACAATCCTTCACACACAACACTTCACATTACAAAAAAAAACATGTAATAAAACTGAGAGGTAAAGTGGATGCGTGCCGCGTGAGTGCAATATGGTCGGTCGGTGTGAGCGGCGCTATGCACATCGCGCGATCGCCGGCGCTCGCCGACTGCGGCGCGCACGCAGTGCTCCCCCCCTCCGCTGAAAATATGCCGCGAAAAAATATGGCGGGAGGAAGCGCGTAAAAACTGAAGGGGTGCGCTCGTTTCTCGCGCCGAGGCTGTATGCTAATCCATCGTGGCCCTTTTTTCCGGGGAGGGGGTGGGGGATGCAATTAAAAAGCCGCGCGTGCGTGTGGGGGCGCGATTAGAACTGAGACGTCGGACGGAATGAGTCTGTCACCGTTTTTTACTTTTTCCTAGTCTGGTGCTCGGTGCGACTGCTGCGCGAGTAGATAGATGCGCCCAATCGATGATCGTCTGGACGCCGATCAGATTAGCGGGGGATGTTTTGTAGCTCGTTTTATTGTTTTCATTTGATTACGATTTCGATGCGAACTTTCTATTTCTGACTCTACTAAACATATTCATAAATACCGGACAGATATACTAAACGCGAATTACAAGTGTGCGAAAGACATTAAGTTTAAGTTACAAATATTTAATCTGACATCTCTAATTATACTAATATTTAACAACTGGAATAATATCAGTTCTCTTTCCTTACTCTGTCATTGAATAAAACCTTCTAAATAAAAAGAAAAAGTGCTTATTTTCTGAGAACTAGGTAAAGTAGAGTGTAACAAGCAGACACAGCTAGAGATTAACCGTCCGCCAAACGGTCAAAGTTTGTAAGTTTCAAAATACAAATACATAAAGAGTTTTAAACCAGATCTAAAAACGGAATCTAAGAGGACACAATGCGGCTGCCGGGACAGGGGAGTTTGCAAGCGTCTTGCAAGGATGCTGCAAGCTGTCTCACCTCGGCGCTGCAGATTGCGCGCGCTCCGCGACCGTAGCGCGCTCTCAAAGACGCGAATGTTACACTTGACAGATTTATTTTTAAAACATGTTATTGGACACACCAATGTTTTTATACAAAACATAGATTTCCCATACTCTACCAAAAATCTCTACAACTTTGAATGTATTTCTTTGACAATCTTTTTAGTATATCGTAACTTTATAAGCTACAAGCAAATAATTAATTTTTATTTATACAAAGGCTATATTTTTCTATTTAAAATATCATAAATTATCTATTAATAATTTTAAAGAGTAATTAACGAATGATCAATGAATTTTTAAGTAAAATTTATAATAATCAATATATACATATACACGAAAGAGTAATTTACAAACATTTTTATGTTCATAAGTAAACACGTTTTAAATAAACATTTAGTACGTAATATACTGTATATTTTTAAAATAGGTATTTATGATAATAATTATGAAATAAACATAACATTGTAATAAAGAACGAATATATTTGTGCCGCCTAAGTTGACCAAAATATAAAATCTGTACAGATAGTACTTCGAAAAAGAGAATACTCTCATTCCTTAAGTAAGATTCCTTAAGATTCCTTAAAATAAGAAAAGTACATTATAAAATAATAAAAGAGAGATAAAACTTGTACACGGTATTTTCTTTACATCTGTAATAAATTGAGTTATAATCTAATGTATCATAGTAAATCGTATATATTAGGCAGTTATGTCTTGTGTGTGTGTACAAGATTTTTTTTATTATTTTTAATTAATGGAATTTGAGTAAGTTTCAACTATCGGTACAGTAAAAAAAATGGTTAAATTTGACTTCACTTTGTCAAACTTGGGAATGTTTATTTGTAAACTATTTTAATCTAATCT
>DWTO01002277.1:0-14297 GCA_018244755.1 Jemadia pseudognetus
GAATAGATGGTGAACCAGTTGCAGTACACCGGGCACAAATCTATAGTCCGAGTCACTACTCCACATAAGTACATATCTAGGTACTAGAAAATGTAAGATGAAAAAATCCTACTCGGGATTTGAACCTAGGACCTCAAGATCACTAGTCGCGTTTACAACCACTCGACCAAAGGGATAGTTGATCGGTAACTTTTTATTCTATAATGAAGTATAGACCGTCATCATCATCCATCCTTTTATCGTTCCACTGGCTGACTGGCCACGGGTCTCCTTTCATATCTTAAAATGCCGTTGTGGAATTTAAAGAGTTCCTTGTTGTTCAGACCATTTGTGGACAGAGTAGGTAATAAATGACTCTGGACGATGTATGATTTCCATTTAAATGAACATCCTACAAACGTAAAGACGGAAAGTTTATTCGTGCATTATACAATATGTAATTTAATTTTTGAAAACCTTTTTTGTAGTCAACACTAAAATAGCAATTACAATAAAAGCTTTTATTAAAATAATGTGAAATGGGATATGTTAATCAAAATTGATTGAAGCTTGATCATTTTGACTTCGTATCATATTATATGATCCAAATTTCCATTCTCTTGTTAAGTATCCATTGCTTACTGTAGAACCAACATGAAGTGATGTGTGGTTGTAATGTAATATCACTTGTACCGAAATGTAATGTGATATCACATTACGGTTTGATGTAACGTTTTGCGCATGTATAGTATCTATTGTAAAATATAACACGTAATTATTAACTGAAAGTCGGTAAATAAAAATGTAATATACCTAGTTAATTCAAAAACGTAACGTACCATCACGTTTGTAATCCCCGAAGGGGTAGGCAGAGGTCTGTAGAACACTCCCACGTTTCACCAGTTACGTTTACGTCTCACTATGGAATAGATGATAAGCCTATTGCCATACACCAGGCACATATCCAGACTACGAGCCACTACTAGAAAATCTAATTTAGAAAAATTTAGTAGTGCCAGACCCGGAAATTGAACCCAGGACTTTTCGATTGGCAGTCACACTTGCGACCAACACGACCAACGAGGCAGTCAATTCAAAAACCTATATACCAAAAATTTAAGAACTAGTTACGTAATTTAACAATAATATATACAATAACACGCATAAAACAAAGCACAAAAGGTAGGTAATAGGTACTTACTTTCAAAATGCGTAGTCATAAGGGTAATGCAGAGTTTACTCGCAGTGTCCAGTTTTCCAGTGAGTTTATCAGCCAAGGAGCATAATATCAACAGTATGATAATAGTGTAAACAATCAATATGACCATGCACAATGTTGGCCAAAATACTACTGTAAGCTGTAAATTTTATGTTACTGCAAATCATCAAGCGGGTAGCTATTCTATCCTCTACGATACAATTATTTTAGTTGTATATTCAAATAATTTGACATTTTCTTATAATATCTATCGATCGATTAGAAAAGGAGCTAAATTAACGCTAAATACCCAAAATAACGTGTATTTAGAGTACCATAGAAATATTATGTGGCAGAGCACATAGTCGCTGGTGTGACCAAGTAACTGCTCTTACAGGTCTCCCCATAAAAATGTCCTGAGAAGCAGAAAACCTAGCAAAGTGGAATGAACTCATACACACCACCACGAAACACTTCCAGAGGCACAACCTACAGAAATGAAGACGCGACGCAGAAGAAAAAAATTTTTTTTTAGCCGAACGTAATTGCTTATTTATAACACTATAATTATTACATTACTCGTTACCATCACAAGCCTATTACAGTCGATGGCTGGACCCCTAAGGGGTTATGCCCATAATATAAAGGTCCCCACACTGGGGATCTTCTCGTACCACCTACGCTGTTCTTGCTCTTAGGCAGCCAGGGCATTTAGAATTTAGATAGTTGTGCCTAGGCAGGATGTGCAGGTTTAATCACGTCTTCACCTTGTACCTAATACCTTATATTCCGGCAAGTGGTCGGGGAATGTATTCGTACTCCGCCCCGGTATTGCTACAGTACTGTCTTTGTTAAATTCAACCTACATACATATTTATATGAATATCACTTCTGTTTTTTCTTACCTGGAATTTAATCATTTCAATTATGCTTTGTATTATGATCATATTCCACAAATTTATTTGGAATGTGTAGCTGAATATCTGTAAGGATAAATTGTTAGGTGAGCTCGGTTAATCCTTAAGATTAATAGTACGTTACAACTTTCTTAGTGTTATTCACCGTATATTGAAAGAGGTCAGTAAAGTCAGCTATGAAACTTAGTATGTCATGCATTCCAAGTATGAGCGAATCCCATGTCTTTTCAGAAACAGAATTTAAAGAACTTTCCACGATATCGTTGGACACACATGAAAGTTCAAGCGTTCTTTTTATCTGCTGTTGGTCCGTAATGCTTTTCAGTGTTTTGTTTATATATTCAACTCTCATAGAAATAAAATAAACTATGAAGGAAATAAAGATCATCTCTATGTAATTTCCGAAACTTGGTATAAAAATCAAGCTCGCTACGGGACAAGAGCCATTAAGAACCATCGTGTCATAATACATCGTCCAGAGCACAAAAAATATTACGCTAATCAAACTGCAAACCGTGACAAGCCTCCCATTGCTTTTATTAATATTATGTTCATTTTCCATGTTTAGATCCCGATTGATTTTTTGCATTTTGACATAAAAATTTGTATAATCATCTCCTTTGGAATAATGATCACTGTAGACACTGAATAAATACATTATTTGGTGAATTGAAAAACCAAATTTCAAATAAGCACTTCCAATAAGCAAATTTTCATTTGTATCACAGGAGTAGATATAAATAAATAACGATACTGTACTCAATATACATAGCACTACACAATATAATGAATATAACTTAGATGTTTTTGTGGCAAATTTGTACTTGATTTTTACTTTCATAAGACCAAATATTCGTTGTAGCCAATTTATAGTACGGAAAACATGAATAAAGTCATCGTCTAATATGTCCGCTGATAGGTTTTCTAATTTATTTTCCATATTTTTGTTGAATTTCGTTTCTACTCTTACGCAATACTCTGTAATCTGGCGTGAACTAAAACATAAAAACAATTTCCCTTTACACACGATTTAGGAACAGATCATTAGTAAATCTCTCGAGAGATGTTTAAGTGTTCAAACGACATTAAGTACCTAATTGTAGTTATTATAGACGGTATAGATAACGTAAGTAAAATGATTGGTACCGTTACTCCAAAGCGTTATTAAGGTTATCTTTAGATTATAATCAAGCAAATGGTTTACCTACTGCTTGAGTAATAATAATCGTAGGTACCTATCAGAACATTCAGAACAGAATATTATTTCTAAAGGCTTTTTTTTATTAATACAGGATCATACTGGATAATAAGCCTCAACACAACAATTTTCATTTATTTTAAGCACCATAAATCGAACCTACTGAAATATTTATATACCTAAATGTGGTAAAAACAATTGATGATCTTGAACACTACATTTTCATTATCATTAAATATGAATGAACAACGCTTAGTTTTTTGTTAAGTAGTTACGTTTGAGGAAACCCCTTTGGCCGTGTTTATCTATTTGTTTAGAGATATTGTAGCACCTCAAATTTCACAATAAGTAGGTACTTACACCTTGAACTAGTGAACAGTAGCATATACAATTGAAATCAAAATATTGAATGAAAGGATTTTTTGAAACGAAATGAACGACTTCTTTGTAAAAACGATTCTATTTATATATTATATTCAATTTGTAACGGGAACTTCCAGGTGTATCATTCGTGGCAGTTCGGTTTATCCCAGAAGTTTATGTCAGAATATTTGGTTAATAATCTGTGTTCTGGTTTTTTTATATATCTTTTGCGTAAAATGCCTTACTTTCAAAATAGAGGAGCTACCGAATGTCATAAGTTGGTTTATACAGTTAATTTTAATTATCATTTTTTATATTGTGCACTTAATTAATTTGATATTTAAAAACAAGTACGGCATCATTCTATTTAATTTGTGCAAGAATTTACAGACATTCCAGTGGTCGATTAAAGGAGTGAAGATATATTACTTGGATTTATTGGTCTTGGTAATGTTTATATCCTGTGTTCTAAAATTGATAACAACAGCCTCGACAGAGCAAACATATGGGTATTTAGAAATAATCATTTGGTTCTCATTTACTATTGATATTTTAATGTGGATGAAAATATGTTTCTATTTGAAATTAAGTTTTCAAAACATTAATTACTCGCTCAGAAATCTCATGTGCCATGATGATAACGAAATGCGAGTAAACTATAATGCTTTCATTCCAAAAAATATTATACTGGCTGTGGACAGAACGTTGCTATCATATCACATACTAACCAAAATGTATAAAAGTTTGGTAAGTAATATACCAAAATCATAAATTAATTGCAAATATTTAAATTGACTACCTCGTCGGTCGTGTTGGTTGCACGCGCAACTGCCGATCGAGAGGTCCTGGGTTCAGTTTTCGGGTCGGGCACTATTAGATTTTCTAGTAGTGACTTGAAGTCTGGGAATGTGCCCGGTATATGGCAACAGGCTCACAACCTATTGCATAGTGGGACGTAAAATGTAAATGACGAAACATGGGAGTGTTCTACATTCCTCTATCTACCTCTTCGTGGCTTGCAGGAATGATGTTACGTTAAATTGTCTTAGGTACAACAAATGACATTCGAAATACCGACTTTCTCAAGGTACTTGTTAGTAATCCCCACGTTAGGCATTCGGGTTGGGAATCGCCGAGCACATCTTTTCGCGCTGCCTACGGCCTACGCCATTGCCTGTTGCGGACATTTAGTCATTCGTGGGTAGGGTCATAGGGTGCGCCACACTGCGATCAGCCAGCGCTGGGTTTAGTCGCCTATTATGACGCCCTATATCCCGACATGGGGTCGGGTAATGTATTCTTTCTCCGCACAGACACTGAAGGGTTTATAAATCAATATGATTCGGAGACTATAATTCCAAATGTAAGAGTAAGCAAAATAATTAGGTAGGTACATTGAAGTTTCATGTTGCATTTTATTTACAGGTGTTTTTATTCATTATAAATTTTTTCGTTTGGACAATGACATGCACTAATGCAATTTTTACGGTTATAAAATATAAGGTAAGTCAATCTTTGTAAAATAGGTAACTTTAATCAAATTTTAAAGTGTTCGTGCATGCGCACGGCCTGATGTTGGGCTATTGGTTCACCACCTGTTCCACAGTGGGAAATAAACGTAACTGGTGAAACATGGGAGTGTACTGCACTCCTCTGTCTACCTCTTCGGGGATTACAGGCGTGAAGTTACGTATTTTTTTAATGTTCATTGTTTCTATATTTAGTCCAATTCTAAAATGGTTCACGTCTTAATAATTGCAAAATTTTTAGCGAAATCTGCCAGATAAACCAGTAATCATCACTTTAAAAGCAATTGAACAAATGGTAATCTTATTTCTCATAAGTGTCAATGCTGGCTGCTTTAAGAAAGAAGTGGAAAACGCTCATAAATTATGCCTTGGAATATTGGATAAGCACGAAACCGGTATTAATTACTCTTTGTACAATTAAAATGCTCTTTTGATGAAATTACTATACATGAACTATTTTTACTGCTTTGTCAGTAGGTAGTAAGCGCGACTACCGAATCCGAGGTCCTGGGTTCAAACGCCGGGTCGGGTACTAGGATTTTTCGAACTTAAATATTATAGTGGTGGCTCGGAGGCTGGATATATGCCCGGTGCATGGCAACAGACTCACCACCTATTCCATAGTGAAGCGTAAACGCAACTGCTGAAACGTGGGAATGTACTACACTCCTTTACCTATCTCTTCGTGAATTAGAGTCGTGAGGTTACTTTTTTTTATTATACAACATTAGATAATATAGAGTCGATTTTCAGACTGTTATCTAGCAAATGCCAAGTACCGATGACTACTTCTGTACATTTAAAAATAGGTACCTACACAACGAAATCTATGCGAACCGATATTTTTAAGACTTTCAAATATCATTTTATTTACAGGTGTCGCGAATAAGGCTGCTAAGAAAATTCTCCGATTGCTACGAGAGCTTCCACCAAATTTTACGATCTACGGACTCATGGAATTAGATATCAAATTGCCCTTCCGTTTTTTTTGGTTCATCTTCGTATACGCTGTAGTTTTGCTTCAGTTCATAATTTTGTAAAATAAAATATTTCGTGTTTTCTTCTCGTTTAGTACGTACTACTAAGTACTACGTAACATCACGCCTGTATCTTCCCGAAGAGCTACGCAGAGCAGTGTGGTACATTCACTTGTTTCACCGGCTTACATCATGTCAGCTGCCCATCATGTAGTAGGTGCTGATCCTTTCCCTAACATCAGGCACATATGCGGACCGAACTATCAGTAGGAATTTTATATTACAAAAACCCAACCGTACCTGACCCAGGGATTAAACCGAAGACCTCTCAATTTGCAATCGCGCTTGCAACTACTTGACCAAGAAGGCAATAAACATTGGTTTAACAGAAATAAGTAACAATTAACATTCGTAACATTTATTGTCTAGCACTACAGTTAACTACAATCTTTTTATTTGGTAACCAAGATATAAGTTGTTCATAAAATACAAAATTGTATAATAATATATGTTTTAAGATTAAATTGTGTTCTTTATTTTGTTAGTAAGCAAAACGCAGATTTTCCTTAAAGCCCAGCTTGTCGAGCGCGGGCGTGCACGCGAAGTTGATCATGGGCGGCGGGCCGCACATCAGCACGAACACGTCGTCGCCGGCCGGGAATAGGTGGTCGCGGACCATTTCCTCGTTTATAAACCCCGTGCTGTATTTCCAGCCTAAAATTCATATAACGCATAAATTATCTTTTGGAAAGAACCTTCCAAAATTGTTATTAAATCAAGTATCTACATATGTATATTTCATTAATAACATTTGTTTATTAATTATGCTCACCCACATGTATACATACTGAAAATGTAGTAAACTATGATTAAATATAATCGTATATAGGTGAACACAGTATTTACAACCTTGACACTTAATATGTACAATAAAATTAAATAAGGAACATTAATTTTAATTGAATACATGGAACTATGATACTTCATTATTGTTACATAATTATTACATTTAACATTTTTTAACAGTGACTACAGATAACAAAATCTGTTTGACTTGAATATATGTTAGGAGTATTTAATTGGAGGCCCTCAGTGTAACCTATTGTCATATGTTTTTATGGAGAGGGAAATTATGTACTAATTTACTGGTAATAAATAATTATGTTTTTGGTTCAATGAATTATATTATGAAGGCATCATGTTTTATAGTTTACCTTCATTTGGTCTGTCAATGGTGTACCACAATTTGAATTGACTAGGATATTCCCTCTGGAATTTTTCAAGTTCATCTCGTAAGAGAATGTCTTCTTCAGTTTGGTTAGCAAATAACAATCTCATTTCAGTCTGGTCGTTGGCTTCACTGCATATATGTCTAACTAATTGTAGCATTGGAGTGATGCCAGTACCACCTGTAAATAAAGTTACATAAAGGTTACTGACCAACCAATTAATAGTTTAATCTTGTGATGACATCTGTTAGTACACTGACATTGGCTAGTCAACTTGTGTTCCGGGAGTTATAATGGCTTAAGAGAAATAGTATAGGTCCTATTAATTTACAAAAATGCCAAATCATAGTGTAATGTATTATTGTGTGCTGTATTTTAACGCACATGTGTGTACGGTAGATCATATATCAGTGTCGACTATTCTTATTAACATTAGTGAAAGATGAATAATTCTTGGCCTACTTTAAGAATAGATTCGGTTCTTAGAATATTTGTATGCTTCTGTCATCAGTTTGCCTGAGTAACAGTATATACAGATTGTATTAACATCTATTGTTTATGAGTAGTTAGATTGTGTGAAATTGCCCAGAAAATGATGTGTTTTTATTTAGGAGTAGCAATTCACATGTGACTAGTGTTAGATAAGGCAAGGTAGATCAAATAGAGATATAATGGGAATAATGATAGTCACTGCAAACATCACTTGGTCTCAATATCTATTTGGTACTTGAACATTATAAATAGCAAGTTAATTAACTATAGTTGTTATTGAGGAAAAATTTGAAGAATAGAAAATTGAACAATATTTGTATTTAAAAGTACATGACGAGTATATAATATTAGAACAATATTATTGATAATATGGTTGTGATTATATCCTAGTACAAATAGCAAACAATATTATATCAATAAAAAAATATTGATATAACTTTAAGAAGTGATTAGATAGCCTTGATCAGTGTTAATCAGGCAATTATTGCATACTGTTTAATAGTATATTAGAAGAATGTTAAGACAGCTCTACATACATACCAGCAATCATATTTAGTTTCTTTACTCTAATTTCAACAGGTGGATCTTTTCTAAGTTTTTTGATTAAAAATTTCCCATTGTCAGCATATTGAAGTCTTCCCGATGGACCTCTGACATCAATAGTATCTCCAATTTTCATGTTATTCAAGTATTGAGACAATTTACCACCCTCGGGAAATTTCGGATGTACATTTTTGAAGTATACCTATAAAACACAATTGATCTGGAATATTTATTATTTTCAGAACATAATATGTAGAAACTCTCCATTGATTATGCATACCAATATTTTAGTTTGTCACTGTATAAAGTGGTTTGGTAATAATAATATGTACGGTATTGTTCCTATTTTTAACATTGAAATATGAATGAATGGGCTGGAATAATTATTAAAAAATATGATGAATAATTATAATTTGTATGGAGATATATCACAACTGGCTGGACAACAACTGTACAGATAACAGGTACTGCTGGGGAGACGATGCCCAAAAAGACCTGAAAGCTCCACAAATAGCTTACTGGTAGAGTACTTTGAAACAGGATAAAAAAATACAGACGAATTGAATACCTCCTCCTTTTAAAAGTTTTAGTGTTGGAAGCCAAGAACTTCCCTGTCCAATGAGTCATATATGACTCACAATAATGTATTCACATATGTTCATATATTCTGTATGTAATTGTTGAGAACCATACTCAAGTGATATTTGAAGTCATCATTACATGCAGTTAGATAACTAATGTAATACTTGACGTATTTACCTACTGATAACATTTTATTGATAATAAGAAGGCAAAAGTGGAATATATAATAGGGGAATATAACTGAATTAAAATTTAACTAATATTCTCCTTTATTATGATGCCTGGCCTTATTTATTATGTCTGGCCTATATAAGAAAAATTGCAAAATAGAGCAACACATTACATGGATAACAGAGTGAATGTCTTTTTATTATCATAAAAAATCTTGTATAATGTTCATTTTTGTAAGGACATGCCACTGCATTAATAATTATAGCATATACCCAATAGCAAAATTTTAATTTTGCACTTTAATGAAAAGCAAAATTTGTGAAATTTCTGAAAATATAATGGATATATTATAATGTATTTAAATAGTAATCTTAATCATACCTTGATAACCAAGTCAACATAGCCTTTCTCATCATCACTGGAAACTGGAGTGTATGCTCTAATGACAAGATCATCATCAATTCTGACAGATAAATGAACATGTTGGCCTATTGGTAAGCCTGAAACCAAAGTGTGGTACATATGTGGTAAAACATTTACACTGAAATTTTATATAGAAAACAATACAACATTTTAGAAGACTAGTAAATATCGTTTCTAATGTAATATCATGCTAAGGAAGAATGCTTGGAATATGTTTAAATAAGCAATGTTGACTGAATTCATAAGACAAACAAATTATGTAATATGCTAATATTTCAGATAAGCTTTACATTGGCTATATTAATGTAATACAATGAGTACATCACCTAGCTCATATACATTAAAACTGACATATGTATAGCATGTTCTGATGTAATGTGAGACTAATACATACTTTTGTTTAATGTATTGTTATTGTGAATGTAATGAAATAAGTATGTACTTGTATCTTTAGATCTTGTACCCATGAATGATTAACACCAAGCAAATGATAATCCAACAACTTAAAAGCAACTGGTAAATCCTTGATAATTATATTTACCTAATACATGTTCAGGAGATGGTAATCCGTAGCGGAATCGTCTAGTGTCATGGCTTATTTCTTCTCTTTCTATAAGTGGCAATGGATACTTCACATTGGGGTCAACTAGTGTCACTAGTTTCTTAGTTTTCGGCTTTGTTTTCTTGCCCCAGAGACAGTTAACAATTAAGGTTGTTAATACAACCACACTTCCAACACCAATCAAAACAGGAAAAACCTGAAACATAAATAAAACTTCAAAGAATGTATTTAAAGTGAAATACCATACATATTTAGACTGAATTTATATCTTAAAATTAGTCATAGGTGTACAGTGAATTTGTTCTTAAACTTATTCTGAATAATATGTTGGTATAAATTAAAATAATTCGCGAAAATAAATTGTACAATGAATGTGAGTACATACAGTTCCTTGTTCAAAAAAGTCAAATAGTGCCACTTTGAGGTTATTCATATTCCCACTCATAACTTTTTATTCACTTAAAAATGAGAACTACTCCCACCGAGGACTGATAGATGAATCGTTTTAATTTCTGACTGTGATTAGGTACTTAAAACTTATCAAGAAAAATATTACGTGTCGCTAAACAAAGGTCACACAACCAACACTGCCTGTTGCTAGTAAATAACGACTAAGCAATGAATAAAGTTGGTTAAACACTTCAATTTAGGCACATAGAATGAAGTCATGCAACTGACTGGTACTAACCATTTTTTTAACTTATGTCCGGCGATTGTGCTCTTGAATAGTCATTTAAACACGATAAATATCAACGTAGTACTAGAAATAAACTGATATTCTTGTAGTATTTGATCAATTTTATCAGATATCCAAATGATAAATACGTACTCCCAACCGAAAGTTTTCGATAATTGTACGATATGATTATTACGGTTTTTACAATATCAATAAATATAATATAAGTAGTACATAAGTATATGTAATAAGTACAGGATTATCAATGCATTGGTCAATGAAAACTTGGTACTTACAATTTGGGTATTAAACCTTACAGAAAAAGTCATTTCGATGTTTTCACATTAAATCTGTTGGCACTTATAGGGTAATAAAGTAGAAAGTATTCTAAAGTCTACACTAACTCTGTTTTAAATAATTTTAACTTACATCTGAATAACAACTGTTAGACTGTTACACAACATAACCCCGGTAGAACGAATGAAATTGAAAATAAAAAGTAAGATTGAATGGTTGTGGCATGGTTGCGAACTGAATAGCGCTGGTGTGTAAGAAATTTTATTTTAGTCTTGTATAATTACGTTGTTTCGTCATCTCATCCGGTGAAATTGATATGAATTGATTTAAAAAATTCATTAGATGTGATTTAAAGTATTCCATATACCTCAAACGAAATATAAGTGATTGCTTACACTACGTTGCGAATGTGAAGTTATTTATGTTACTAATAATTAAACCTAGGTTATACAATCTTCGTATCACGACGTACATATTCTACATATGTGAGAAACAGACTGGGATGGAGTGGGGCTATGGGGAACATTCGGTAAATAGGTCATTGGCGTCAGTCGACGTTTTATTTTGCACACTTGAGTTACTAGTTCGGAAGATAATTTCCTTAACATCAAGGAATAATATCTATATACCCATGTCATAAAAAATTATACTTGTTATTCAAGTTAAAGCTAATATTAAACTACTCACGGATTCATTTTTTAAATATAAATGTTTAATCTTCAACATTTCAATTAATCTTTAAAATTTAAAGAGTTTATTATTTTATTTAGATAAATATTATTTTTATATTCTAATTTTGTCTGCGTTAGATTAATATGTAATTATTATGAATAACAAAATAAACACATGAAATTCAGATATCTGGAATATTTGAAGGAAACTGAATATAATTTTGTTGTTTATATTTGTTTCAAAATAATAATATTAAATCTACTAATTACAATATTACGTATATAATAATATGTGATAATACTGAATATAGAAGTGGTGAAAGGAAGTATGGCTGGATCATAGCATGGGGAATTTTTTAATGTCTACATAGCCCTATGGGAAATAGGCATGACAAGATGTATGTGAAAGTTATGAACACATGTTTATTAAGTAGTGGCAATAAAATAAGACCAGTATGGAAATTAATAATAAATCTTTGTAATACAGAGATAATGCAGATGTTATGTTTAAAAGAGTGTATTAGGTAGTTTAAACAAAATGTTAGGGTACGTTCCGATGGCTTAACCAGGCAATGGATGGACTAACATACCGCATATTAATCATTGTATATTAGCACTATTTTTGTATTGACAGCTGTGCCTTTTAAGTTGTGATTATATCGGTTTGTCATAGTAATGCAATTCTTAACTCGATTTATTACCGGATATTACTCTCTTTCAGTATCCTCCACCCTTTCATAATTTCTTTGCAAAACATTAAATGTTTAAAAAATAAATATTATAGCCAAACGAAGGGATTTACAATTTAGCTGATATAATGAAACAAGTGAGAAATCCATTTTCCGTAATAATTGTTCATATAGAACACCAATAATATTGACTGCTTCTGTGGTCGTGTTGGTTGCAAGCGCGACTGCTGAGCGAGAGGTCCTAGGTTTAAAACTCGGGTTGGGCACCACTGGATTTCTCTAACTTTGATTTCGTATTAGTGGTACGGAGTCTGAATTGTGTCCGGTATATGGCAATAGACCTATTCCATACAAGAACATAAACGTAATTGGTGGAATGTCCGAGTGTTCTAGACACCTCTGCCCACGGGTACGCCACGGGGCCCACGATCTGCCTTCAGGTTTACAGGCGTGATGTTACGATTTTACCTAATTGCTAACTTCCATAATAATATAAGCAGGTACTTGGGATAGACGTGGGATAGTTAAAACACATTTTTGTATTTGTTATATTTATTTTTATAACTATCGTACAAAAAAATGTATCTGTCTTTTTCATAAATTCATTACATGTCCATAATGCAACAGTACCTATCTGTCAAACTTTACCACTGTAGAGTTATATCACAGTAATACTTACAATAATATTCTTCACTATTGGAATTTTATGTGGGTGGTGGAATTAAAGATTACAAGTACAGTTGAAATTTCTTATTTTCAGTTCTGGTATTCGCGTTTTCGGTTTTTTGGTTTCAGCAATTGCGCCTGCGTCTTGTATATGTTTGACAATAGTTTTTTTACAATACTTAATACGCACAGTTATATTAATTATCAGTGCCTATGAAAATATACTAGTAGTAATAAAAGTTTCAAAAGTTCGTTAAAACATTGATCAAGAAGCATTGGTATGTAATAGCTCGTAACGACTTTGTGTAGCTAGAATCAGCTGGATTCAATAGTTATTCAAGTTGCAATGTAAAGATTCGATTCAAATTTACTTGGTCTACATTTTAATCTTCATTCCATTGAAGACACCGAGTTTGTGTATTGTATCTGTTGTATTATATTTTTGAAATATTTTTCCCGCGAAGAAGGTAATTCCCCGTTACACAAAACTGTAGGTTTAATGAACACTTAAGAGGCAAAATTAGGCATGTCGATCCGAAATCGATTAATCGGAAAATCGATTATTTATAGTGAAATAATCGTTTTTTAGATCGATCGATTTGGAATGCTGTATTTTATATGCCATATCCATTTTGCTACAAAATATACACATATAAAATTTGATAGGGATTTATTTTTGACACAGAATATTTTTAGTCTTTAATAAAATGCCAGATAAATTAAATTCATGTTTTGCTTTTACTTGTTATAACATCATTCATAAAAATAAAAAAATCATTGATATACACACTTAAACGATATATTTATGAAATAATTTGAAGATTCTTATATTTAGCTAGGTATTTTTGGAGTCTATTACTGTTGATGCTATTTAATTCGTGTCATATTTTCATCAGTTCCTAGGTATTGCTTGTTTTAATAATTTCTCTAATACTCTGCATCACTCCCGTTACAAGAACAAATGTGCCAAATACGATCAGTATTACATCCTTGATGAGAATGTAATTGTACTTTCCAAGGCCTCTTTCCCAACTGAAGATGAGATGCATCAGACTGGGTGCTATCAGTCCTAGGAACGAATAGAAGAACGCTCCTTCCAGGCCGATAACCTGCTCCAATCGAGATAATGTCGCAC